>PJRA01000005.1:2295896-2306963 GCA_016987375.1 Brachionus koreanus
ATTTTTCATAATAGTGCAACTTTGAATGTTGCACCATGTTGCTTTTACAGAACTTGCTTTTGACTTTTGAGAGAAAAGTTATAAGAATTTTTAAAATTTTGTTCTGTTCAATTGTTAAGACAATTAATTTATACTTAACTAAGATTTAAATCGAACAAATTATTCATAACAAATCGAAATTCGATCTTTTCACCAGTGGTGCAATATTTGATTTTGTCTATCCATTTTTAATCATTTTAAATAAAAATTCCTAGATATTTATAATGAGATGTTTTAGTTAATTACCTTGTAACATACTTGCTAAAGATGGTAAAATCAAAAAAGGAATACTTGCATTAATATGTATTACACTAAATTTTCTGATATTTAAATCCAAAAATCAAGTAAGTGACCAATCTGAAATATAATCAATATCTTTTTATAGTTCTTTCTAAATCTTTTTTAAAATAAAGAAGCCAATTTTATATTTCCATATTCGCTTGAAATTAAGTGCATTCACAAGAAATTCTTTTTGAACATAAATCAAAAAGTTTTGTTCCTAATTTTTAATTAAGTCAAGATTAGTTGCAAAAAATTTAGTTTATAATGTGGGTTGTCTAAAATCCTAAATTATTCTGGCAGGGCTTATTTTCAAGGGGATAGTAAGGAGTAGTATAAAATAATTATTACAATATTTAAATTTAAAATTTTTATTTTCACATATCAAGTTATGGAATTCCTTGTTTTAATCGATTAATATTTATAAAAATAGATTTATTAAGATTTATTTTTTTGCGCAAATGTTCTTTTTTAATAAAAACTTGGTTTCTATGGAGCATTAAAAAAGCTAGAAAAAAACTTGAAAAATATTCTAATAATTTTTCCTGTAACTTTGTAAGTAACCTGTAAATTTTTTAAAATTAAATTCGTTCTAATTAGTTAATGGCCTGCACCACATGGATGTACAAAAATTTAAATTATGTGATCATCTTCGACCAGCAATTGAAACAACTAAATTTTTTAAATTCCATTTCTTTGATATTATTTAAAAAATATTCAAAAATCAAATAAATTAAATCTTTTATTTATTAATAAGATATTAGCTAATTAAATAAGCCACCTGTTTCTTCAGCTGCACTAAACACTTTAATTTTAACTTGAAAAAAAAANGAGAATAAATTTGAATCGTTGGCAAGTCATGATACTTTGGTTGAAGTAAGTGGTGCTTTGAACACTCTAGCTGTTAGCTTGCATAAAATAGCAAATGATATCCGATTGCTATCAAGTGGACCAAGATGTGGACTGGCCGAAATAAGTATTCCCGAAAATGAGCCAGGCAGTTCAATTATGCCCGGTAAGGTGAATCCAACTCAGTGCGAAGCATTGACTATGGTAGCTGCACAAGTCATCGGAAATCATGTGGCTGTTAGTTTTGGAGGTGCCAATGGTCATTTGCAATTGAATGTTTACAAGCCTTTGATTGTTCGAAATGTCTTACAATCGATTAGATTGCTAGGTGATTCTATTTGTTCGTTTAACAAATATTGTGTAATTGGAATAAAAGCCTTAGAGTCAAGGCTGGATTTATACACCAAAGAGTCTTTAATGCTTGTAACTGCTCTGAATTCAAAAATTGGTTACGACAAAGCTGCGCAAATTGCTAAAAAGGCTTTTAAAGAGAACAAAACTTTAAAGGAAACAGCAATTGAGCTCGATTATGTCACAAGTGAACAATTTGATGCTTGGGTTAGACCAGAAGAAATGCTTTGTCCAAAATGAGAATAATTTTCTCAATTAAATTTAAATGAATAAATATTATAAAATTTAATATAATTTTTTTAAATTTAAAATGAAAAAAAATTTAAAATTTTTGTTTTTGCTGCGATGTTGTTCAAAATATGCAAAATATGTCAGCTGACAAAGTTTCTATAACCCAAATATTTTCTCTGTAATTATTTTTTTAATTTAATTTTCTATTATTTCATAATGTATAAAGAACTTTGCAGGCTAACAGATATTTTGTAACAACTAAATTTGGTTGATCCAAAGTGATTAATTAACGATTAGAATTGCTTTAAATGCTTGCCGTTTGGATACAAACATAGTGAAAAATATTTTTTGATAAAAAAAATTTTAATTTTAGAATTTATTTTATTTAACACATTGATTATTAGTGCCAAAATCACCAAAATTTAATGAAATTTGATTTCGAACAATCTGCAACCTGTTGAATTTTTAAAAAAAGATAAATTTTAATTTCTGAATTTATATTTTATTGATAGATTAAAATTAAAATAAATTATGATTTATTGCGAACAATGAAAAAATTTCAAAATTACTTTTTGAAGTAGATATTTTGTGTTTAGTTTTGGTTCTGTTTAATAAAATTTTTATTTATATATTAGGATTAATTCAATTTTTTTTTCAATTTGTTTTAAAATTTTTTTTAATTAACTGCATTTTAATTTTTAATTTAATTTTTTTTATTTCAAAGAGAACAAAACATTGATCAAAAAAAAAAATTCAATAATTTCTAGGAAAAATGCGTCAATTTTATACATCGATTCAAATGCTCGAATTTATCTCCGAATATAATAACAATATAGGGTATTTAATCGGAATCACGGAAATAACAAATTCTGACAAAAATTGGTCTCTTATGCTTTACATAGGTAAAAAAATATAGAAAATATTTCAAAACAAAAACTAACTCATATAATTTCAGGAAATGGAAGATTGTTATCTCTATATAGTAAAAATGATGGAATAAATGAATCAGCGTTTGAAGAAATTCTCAACATGGACAATATTTACAAGGAAGCTTTGAAGAAAAAAAATTGGCAATCCGAAAATGTAAAAGAATTTGATCAATTTTCAGAAAATTGCTTTGATTTTGTATGCTATGAATTTAATATAATTGACATTAGCATTGAAAAAAAATTGGATGCTAAAAATTTGATTTCAACTATTAAATCTAATTTGTCTCAAATTCACCAGCTTGAAGAGGGAGATGTGATAATTTTCGAGAGAGGATTTTACACTCATCACGCAATCCTAGTCGGTAGAGTAAAAATTTTTAATTTTATTTAATTTAAAAATTAATTATTAGATACTTCATACATGACCGTCATACATAAATGGGGTGAGCCTGAGGATTCAACTAGTTTTGGAATAGCATCAAAAAGCATAATAGGCATACCTACTGAAAAAGCATGTGTTAGTGAAGATTTTGTAATCGAAGTGGCTGGTTATAGATCTTTGTCCAAAGGAAATGATATTTATGATTCAAGACATGAGCCTAAGTATGATAAAAGCTAAATGTTTAAATAATTTACATTTTTAATTGAAGAGAAAAAGATGAAATTTTAAAAGAATGTCGTGCCAGATTGGGAGAAATAGGATATAGTGTTTTAGGTGACAACTGCCATCATTTTGTTTCTAAAAATAGAAATGGAATTTCAAGATCGCCTGAAATTGAGACTATACAAGACATATTTAAGAAATTTGCAATTTTTTCAGTCTCTGCAGTATCTGCTATGTTTGTATTCAATAAGATGAAAGGAAAAGAAAAACGTAATTCATTAGAATAATAGACTGAAATTTATAATAAGAATTTTATAAAACAAACAAAAAGAAAAAAAACTTGAAATAATTTTTATTTTTAGTTAATTTTTTTGCTGTTAAAATTTTTCAGTTTTTTAATTGTAAATCAACAATTTCCATTCCAACTCCTACAAGCGAAAATCGGAAAACATTGCTGCAAAAAAATTTCATTAAATTATTTTCATTTTCTAGATAAATAGATTACTCTTTCAATTGAATCATATCTAATGACGATACATCAGGTACATTTGAAAAAAAAACTTTCAATGGCACACTCTAAATGATTTTTTGTTCAAAATTTTAGCTTTTTTTTTTTAAATTTAGGAGACAGTGAAGCTTCAACTTCAATTTTACGACAATTTTTTTTTTTAAAATTGATTTTTTAAAATTGCTTGGCTTAAGAAAAAATTGATTTTAACTTTACCGTCCCATATTTAGAACATTTACTCTTTTATTATCAAAATCTATTTTCCATATAATAAATCGCTGGTCTTTTGAAACCGTGGCCAACATATTTGGAGATACAAATCTCACCCCTAAATAAAAACTTCGTGATAAAAATATAAATTAAATATAATTTCGAGATCAATATATAATTAAAATAAAATATACTATAATCGAAAATTTTTAAAGAATTATTTTAATATTTTTTAATCAAAATGGATTTGAAAACATTTTATATTTTTTTTTACCAAATTCCGCTTAACTCTTGCTGGATGGTACCAACACTCATTTTTCAATCATATTTATAAATATTCTTGTTTATTTTTTTATATATTTTTTAAGTTAATATAAATTAAAAATTAAAATAACAATAAAATTTTCAAACAGACTGTTTTTTAAATTGAAAATAAAAAATTTAACAATGATTCAAATTTCAAGTAAAGTCAATTATTGTATATTTTAATAATTTGAAGTCAGTAAGCTCAAATGAAATAAAGCTTTATATGATTATTTAAAAAAATATTATATTGGTCTTACTGTCCCAAACGCTCGTTCAGGGCATAAAGCTTTATTTTCTTTTGATACATGAAATCTTTGTTAGAGGATTTTGAACATTTTTCTCGTATCAAACAAAAGCATTAAAGCATAGTATGTATGGTATAAAGATAGATATTAATATTCATCCAAAATTTAACAAAAAATGAAACTTTTTCTATAAATCAATTTTTTTTAATAAAACATACCTGCAATTGATGAAGCATGTGCCATTTCGAATTTAATTACTGATGAAATAGGTTTAATTTTATGCTCATGGTTAATTTCAATTTTCACTAAACTCAAACAGGTGTCATCACCAACCGTAGATACTATGGCCTTCCTGGAATTCGGAATTGTTATTAAGTCAACGTCATTAATACCAGATTGGTTCAAGCCGGCAATCTTTTGAGGCTCTTGATCATCAGGACTATCAATTTTCCAAAATAAGAGATTACCATCAGTCCCAAAAGCCAGTATATATGAATCATTTGTAAATGTAAGTCGCTTAATGCATAAAAGGCATTTTGGATATTGAAACTTTAAAATTAGGAATAGCTTGTTATTTTCGATTGAATACCGGAAAATTCTTAAAAAAATTTCCTTCAATAATTTTGTTGTATTATTTGATTACTTTTTATATTTACCTTATTACATTGCTTTAGACGTGCATTAAAAGTCGAAGAAGCATGTTTAGTGCATTAATATAATCTAAGTTTTTAAGTATTAATGAGGCGTTAATACTCAAAAATATTGGTATAGTGCAGGGTTAGAATTAAAGTTTGAAAAAAATATTAGAAAATTTTTCTTTAAAAAATTTAAAAAATTGAAATGGATTGAACATTACAAGATAAAAGAAAAGAAAATATTATAAAAATATAAAATAATAATATTGGATTTAAAGCTTAGGGTTAAATTTTAGGAATCAATAATTAAAATTCTTTAGTTTTATTTTTTGAGTCTTTCTTCCTTCGTAATGACTTTCTAATGGATTCATCCTTATTGTAAACAACTGGAGTTTGACTTGTAATCGTTAAATTTTGAAGAGCAACGTTGTTGGTTTCTTGTTCTTGACTAAGTTGAGTTTGTCAGACATTTTTTGATAATACAGTTGTGATTTATTCTGGTTTTGATGAAGAAGATCAATTTTTGCTAGCGAGTGATTTAGACGAGGTCATAATCAACAATGCATCTCTAAGACTTTTATATTTTTATAATATTTTTTTTTCTTGTAATGTTCAATCCATTTCAATTTTTTAAAGTAAAATTTTCTAATATTTTTTTCAAACTTTAATTTAAACCCCGCACAATACCAATATTTTTGAGTATATACGCCTCATTAATACTCAAAAACCTAAATCATATTTATGCACTAAATCTTTACTGCAAGTCTACTTAAGCAAGGTATTAAAGTAAAGGTTTCTTGAAGACTGGATAATTTTTTTATGCCAAAATATAAAAAATATAATAATTTCTAAAAATTTTATATTCCTTTAAATCAAAAAAACTATCTGCAGCAGTGAGAATTTTCAATAATGTTAAAAAATTTATAATAAAAAATTCAAATTTTTTCACTAAAATTCAATAAAATTTATTCTCAGATTTTAAAAGTTTTTTTATATTTTTAGAAGCTTGTTTTCAAATTTTAGGAAAATGATTTAATCTCTAAGAATGTAATAAAATTTTATATAAAGTTACAATATTTCTGAAAGAAACTTTTAGAACTTAAAATAATTTCGTATGATTAACTATTTTTTTAAAGAATTCTTGATCGTCAACTTCAATTTATTTTTAAAATTTCTGGAACAGTTTTCTTAGATTATTTTATTGTTAATTACCTGATGCATCCATCTGAACACGCGAAGCATAAAACGGGATCATTCTCTTTTTTAGAATTGATAACACAAACATCCATAAATCTTACATCGGGGTTTGATTTTAGATCAATAAATAACCACGGTTTTTCGCTTTTAAGGCTATTTGGCACATTTTTGACTCCATTTAAAAATTTTCGTTTGAACTCATACAAACTAATAATTCTTTCTATAGTCTCTGAATTTTGATCAAAAATAATTTTCCATATTTTAATATTTGCTTTCCCACCGGCACTTACAAGCAAAATTTCGGTTTCATTTAGTCTATAGAAATCCATACATTTCACTACGGACTCATGTCCTTGCAAATGAAATTCATGAATTAAATTAAAAAACTTTTCATCATTAATTTTTGTGACTATCAATTGAGTATCTTCAGAACCGGTTAGTAAATATTTGCTATTTAGTAAAAACTTGGTTTTTGTTATTGTATTACCATGAAATGTTTGACAAAGGTGATTCCTAGTCTGAGATAAAGGTCTCGCAAATTCGCTTCTAAAAAGAATTTTATGATTTTCCGAAATGCTTTTATTTTTAACATAGACAAATCTAAAAATCAAATTTCCATCATCTTTAGCATCTATAAACTCGAAGTCCCATGATCTATTAGCTCCTCCACATTTCGATTCAAATAATGCACGATTAAGCTGAAAATTCCAGAGCATAAATTTATCGCCATAAAAACAAAGAGCTAACTTCAAATTTGATTCAAGATTGCCTTTTTCATTTGAATTCAATTTATGTCCTTCAAGATTCAACAACGAATATTCTATGCGCTCATCTCTTTCAAATATAATTTCCTCAATCAAATCTATATAGGAATTAATTTGATATTTATTTATTAAATTTAGCATTGAATTTGAGATTTTTTGTGTTGACTTTTCACTATTTTGATTTAATGTTTGTTCGTCATCATCCAAATCGGAAAAACAATTTGAATTAAATTCGAAAATTCTGTAAAAACCATCTTTACAGCAACAAATAATCAGATAATTTAGAAATTCAGCATAGCTTTGATCTAAGTTTTGTGTATAAATAGCCGAAATCGGTGAATTTTCTTTTGTTACATTAATGAAGCTTTCACAAGGCTTGACCAATTTCATTTCCCTATCAACTTCTTCACAATCTTCATTAGCTGAATCAAGTACAACATTCAATTTGTATAAATGTAGATTCCCACTTTTGTCACCACCAATTATATACACTTCTTGACGCATATTTTCGCTATCTGTTGATTCCTCACCATCGTCTAGTGGTCTGATTGAAATTATAGCAGCCGATGTGAACCACCTATGCTTGCACACTGGCAAAAAAATTCTGCACACTAATTCTAATTGTTTTGTTGATTTAAGTTCATATAAGTGAACCAGACCGTTTAAAAGACTAAAACAAACAAGAAGAAAGCTTCTTTTTTGATATTTTAGCCACAGAATATTGAAAATTTTTGATGAACCTTGAGTTAATAGATTAAGCTTGGTGGAACTGTTCGCATTTGATTCGTCTAGCTCTTCCTCAATTCCGAGACAATTTATGCAATCAATTGTAATGGGGTCATTGGTATTTTTGCCTTGAAATTTTAGATTAAGAAGATAGACAAATCCTTTCAATGTTCCTATGGCAAGACACCAATCATTGGTATCTAAACAATTTTTCGCCATTGTGTTAAAACCAGATAAGAGGATACTTTTGAATAAAAGCTTTTGACTTTGATTGATAAGATCAATCATGTACAAAAAGCCTAAATTTGTACAACAAATTACTCGACCATTTATCAAAACTGTGCTTCTTATAAAATCTTTTTCATTTTCAAGATTTAAATCAAGCTCAGTATTCTTCTGTCGACTATCTATTGAATCAAAGGTATTTTCTTTACCAAGATAGTGATTTAGATCAAATTTTCTCAGACCTCCATCAGCCCAGCCAGTTGTAAGTTGTAGTTTAGTTTCATCAATAGCCAAAGACCAAATGTTTTTGGATCCTTTCCTCATCGCATCGAACTTATATATTAAGCATTTGTCTTTTACATTCCACAAACAGCACTTTAGATCCTCGCCAATGCTGCATAAAAATTCTGTGCCATCTCTTATGAAGGCCTTGCACTTCCAAACTCGGGCATCATGGCCATAAAACCGAGTGAACAGCTCACCAATTTTTTCTTCTATTTTTATGTTCCACACATTAATTGAACGATCATCCGATGTTGAATAAAGACAGTTGGTACGATGTGAGTACTCTATATTGAAAATGACACCTTGATGACCTTTTAAATTTAATAGAATTGTTCCTTCATTTAGAGACCAAATTAAAACTTCATTAAAAATTGTGCCAGAAGCGATTAACAAATTTTCCTCATGTTCACTTGATTTAGTATCAAAAATTTTAGCTGAATAGCTAAAAGTTTAAAAATGAAATTATTTTATTTTCTCAATATTAACTTACAGCATGCATTTTTGTTCACATTCGATTATTGTTTGTATTTTTTTCTCGTGAAAATTATATTTAATACATTTATTATGTGCTGTCACAATAGCAATAATACAACTTTTTCCATGATCCATCCAAAAAATGTCAAAAATCCAATCATCCAGTTCGACACATGAATCAATTATGTTGCTAAATTTGTTGTTATCAAGTGAGACTAAATTGAACGCTTTTTGACCAAATATACAAATTTTGTTTGAATAAAATGGATTTATAACAATATTGTGAATCACTCGATATTTCAAGGCAATAAATTTTGATATCTCATCGGAAGAAGACTCATCAATCAAAGATAAATATGGACCATAAGCTTAAAATAAAAGCTTAAAATATTTTCAAATTAAAAAATATCTAACTAATATTTTATTTATAAAAAACGACAATAATAGCTTAGAATTTAGTCTTAACGTAAGTGTATGGAAGTGCGCGATAGGTTGTTTTAATTATTAATGAAAATTTCAGAAAATAAATAGATTTTTATTTTTCTATTTGTAAAAATATTTAAAAAAGTAATGAACCTTCTCAAAATTTTCAATAATTTTTTTTTAATGAATTTAACTCATCTAATATCATACATGATCAAGTCATCGAATATTTTTCACATACAAATAAACAAAGAAAATTTTTTCTTTTTTTCTATAGTTATTAACAGATTTTAGTATAATTTGTTAAAAGATTGTCATTTAAAACAGATAAAAGACAGTAGAATATTTACCAGAGATAAGCCAGAAATTAAGATGAACCACTGCTATTATTTTTATATATTTGTTATCTTTTTTCAACTCTTTCAGACTAAAATATAAAATATTAAATTATTCTCAATTAGTCTTGATGCTTAATTTTTGAGAGGGTGGTATCAATTTTAGATAAAAAGCTTAATTAATTTGTATTTTATTGATTTTATGTTCAAATTAATCAATTTTGTAATTTTTTTAAATTAAATTTTAAATAAAAATTATTTTTTACTTATTTACACTTATTAAAAGCAGGAGTTCCACAAGGGTCAGTAATTAGTCTACTTCTTTTCAGTATTTTTATAAATGACGTTCCAAAAAAAAAACAAAACAACTTGTCAATACTCTCTTCTTTTTGCAGATGATTTGGCTGCTTTTTTTACTTTCAAAAAGTTAGGAAATCTTAAAAACACGATCAATAAGTACTTAAAAGAAGTTGAAAAATGGCTTTTCAAATGGAAAATGAAAATTTCTACTGAAAAGTCATGTTACATGATCTTTGAGAAAAAGACAAAAGTTAAAATCAGTCTTGATCTTAGAATTAATGGTAACAATTTAAATAATGAGGAAAAAGTCAAATTCTTAGGCATCACACTAGACTCAAAACTTACATTTAGTCCAATGGTGGATGAATTAAAAGAGCGCTGTAATTCAAGGCTTAATATAATAAAATATCTCTCAAATAGGAAATGGGATCTAAAACCAAAAACATTAGCTAATCTTTACAAATCTTTGATAGGATCAATCTTGGACTATTCTTTTCCTTGTTTAAATTCATTCTCAGAAACTAACATCAAAAAAATGCAAGTTATTCAAAATTCAGCAGTTCGATCTATTTTGAAGCTGAAATATGATACCCCCTCCAATATTATTCACCAAGAGGCCTTCAATAAACTTAAACTACTGACAGTTTCAAATCGACTCTTTGAGTTGAGTGAGAGATATGTCAGGACAGGATTGAATCACTCTGTTCCATTGGTCGTCAGACTGGTGGAAGAATATAAAGGTTTCGAATCAAGATTCATCGAATATCCTACTCCATTGTGTAATTGCTACTTAACAATTTCTTCTTTTTTTCCTGAACTACCAAATATTTAAACATGTCTAACCTCTAGATATTTCAACAGATCGTTCTTAAAATATTTTTTAATTTTTATTTGATTTTATTTTTTTTTTCTTTTTTTTCTATCTAACTTTATTTTTATTTTTTTATATATTTATATTCTGAAGGAGCATTAGCTCGATACAGATTAACAAATAAAAAAAGAAATAATTTACACTTATTACATTTATTAAGTCCGGCTGATTATTAATAAAAGATTAAATTATTTCAAATTTAGTTATAAAGATAAATTAAGCATTTTTTTTTAAATTAATCAAATTTTTTAGGAATTAAAAACAAAATTTTTAAGTTTTTA
>PJRA01000005.1:2320981-2354792 GCA_016987375.1 Brachionus koreanus
TTCTATTTATAAAACCGGTCTAAAAACCGGTTTTATAAATAGAACCGGTTCCAAATACCGGTTTTGAAAACAGAACCGGTTCTTTCAAAAACCGTTTTCAAACCGGTTTCACGGAACCGTTCTACCAGCCCTAGTAATTAAAATACTAAATGGATAGACACATTTTCATTTGTAGCATAAAAAATTAAGCATAACATAAAATGTTTACTTACGTTTAAAATATGTTTCTGTAATGAAATTTAGAATAAAAAAAATATGTGAAAACCTTTTTAAATGATAATTTTTGAGCATGATCATTTTAATTTGATAATAAACTTCAATTTTTCGATAATTAAAAGTTTTTTAAGGTAAGTTTTTATAAAAAGATCCTATTGGTTTACTATTGGATTTGTTCCCATCTTAATTCCTATTTGAATTAGAAATGAATCAAAAATAATAGATTTATTTTTTTTAAAATTTTTTACTTTAGAAACTTTGTCTTATTTTAATAAAAATTTAAAAAATTTATATTTTTTATTAATTTTAAAATAAAAAGTGAATGAATTTGATTTCGTTGGATCTGAGCATAAGGCTGATGACATAAGGACACCTTTTGTTTTTAAGTTTTTTTTTCAATTTGGTCAAAATAGGAGTGACTTTTCCGGAAAGCAATTTTAGAATACTAAATTTAAAAAAAAATCTTTTTGATAATATCAATTTTGTTTCAGTTTTGTTTCAAAAAGAGGACATAAATCGAGTAATAAACCCATAAATTTCTTTTCTTACATAAATTAAATTTTAAGAATTTTTAAGCTTAATTTATGTTAGATATTTACCAATCTTCATCAATTTTTATTTAAACTTCAACTTGATTTAAACTTAATTCTATTTTCTGAAAAGCTAATTAGAATAAACAGAAATTTTTAACAATAAAAGCTTCACCCAAAGTCTGTAAACCATTGTTCAAGTAATTAAGAAAAATTAAATTAAATTTAACTATATGAATTTTAATAAATTTGTTGTTTTTTTAACCAAACCAAAATATTTATATTTTTGTTTTTCTTAATTTTTTGTTTGATTAAATATCTGAACATTTAATTAGTTATAAATATTCAATAATTACTGTTGACCATCTAAATATCCCATTGGAACTGAATAAGTTTGACATAAATCTTCCAATTGTTTAATAATTGACACAATGCTGCCCCATCGTAATATAAAGCTTGATTTGAATTGAGAATACTCCGACATGTCCGATCTAGCACGTCCATTTTGAATTAGAAATTTGTGAGCATATTTTACAGAATCGAAAACCTCTAATTGTAGATTATTCATAGGAGTTGTAGGTGGACGCTTTAAAAATATTTTTAATTTTGATATTAGTTTGATTTTTTAAAATTGGTACCAGAATACGATGATCTGCTTCCTTGGTAGATTTATTAGCAGTTGAATTACGGTTTGAAGCTGAACTCGATTTTGATTTTGCTGATTTTAATTGTTTCAATTCATTAAACTCCGTACTCTCTCTTGATCCAAGATAATTTTGTTTATTTTTGTTGAAAGTATAGCTAGGATCAAGCCGGTATATGTGTTCTAAGGATGTATATTTAGAATTAGTGTATATGCTCAATTAATGCTTACCAGTTGGGGGTCTTTTGTCTTTAAAGTTTGGCACTTTTTGTCGTTCTTTTGGCTTTGGTTGAATTGACCTTGTGGCGATTGGAAATTGTTCGAAAGAAATTTTTGCATGGTCAGGAATCAGACCTCTTTGTATTAGACTCAAAAGACCCCGTGTTGCTTCTATTTCACTTATTGGTGGTGGTATTAACTAAAATATTAAAAATATTAAATTCTGAAAAAAAAAAAATTGATTTTTACAGTTGGATTTCTTCTATAATTCAAGGGCAGAGTTGCTAAATGTTCGACAGTGCTACCTGTTATAACATGCGTTTGTACCTTTGAAATAAAATATTGCTTAAATTGAATTCTTTCTTGAATCAGTTACTTTGACAGAAGCTTTTTTCTCGATCAATGGGAGTTGTATACTATAATTTTCATTTAAAGCTTCTCGATTTTTAGAACTTTCTGGATTGAATAAAAATTTTGTATCACGTGCAGCTTTGACCTTTAATTAGCAATTATCAGTGTTTTAACCCATGAGTAAAAAATAAATTTACTTGTTGTCCTGGTGAAAGACTGAAGGGAGTAAATTTTGGTCCTCTTAATTCTTGAACTTCTTCTAAAACATGTCCATCATCAAAGCTTTTTTTACTGACAACAGCCATTTCCGAAAGTTCCTTACTTATAAATTTGGTTTATATAAATAAACAATGAATAATATTAAAAATAACTATTCCTACTTAGAATTCATGTTTGACAGTGATCGAGATTCAAGCTGTCTTCTAATGGCACTCTCAGTTTTTTTATTTTTATTAGATATATCCCATATGCTTTCAATTGTAGCTCCAAAATTGGTAGCTGGCAAAGCTTCATCCTTATTTTTGGAACTAGGAATTAATTTAACTTGACTATTTAGCTGATTTATATAATAATCTGATTTTTGCTTTAAAAAATGATTAAAATTTAGCAAATGTTAGAAATAAAATCACTTTTATTTCATGTTCTGCTTTTGCTAAGCTTGTTTGAAGCGATTTGATGTCTATTTTTGATCCATCTTCGGATACCATGTTCTTAAGATGTTTTAATTCATCTTGTACCTACAGCAAGAGATTTTCAAAAGTAAATTCTCATTTGAAGATTTAAGTGACTTTACCCGTAGCAACAGATCACCAATTTCTTCATTTTTGTATTCAGCAAGTGTTCCCATATTTAATCTAATCAATTCTTAATCCGAAATTTCGTTTATATAAAAAATGATTTTATCAAAAATATATTTACATTTAGAATATAAACAATAAAGTCAAATAAAATTATAAATGAATGTGGTAATTGTTTTTAAATCTAGAAATAATTATGAAAAACAGGCAACGAAATTTTATTTAAATAAACCTCTGTTTTATTAATAGTTTAATAATTTTTTTTAATTTAAAATCAAAGGTAAACTATTATGCTATTATAATAATTATATCGTTAGCAACTAATATGCTTGGCCTCCTTGCGTGTAAATTTTTTTTTTCACACAAAAAAGTTAAATACAGTATTTGCAAAAAGTTATTTGAAGCTATTAAATCGTAAATTTGATAATAAGTTTTTTTTTATAATAAAATGCATCTTATTTTTTTTGATACTTTTCAGCAAGTTTTTTTAATTTAATTTTACAAAGAACTTTTTTCAAAAATTATTTTCGAAAAATATTATCTTGTAATTATTTCTCAAAAAATTCGCTCTGTTACAAAAAAAATACCTGGATCATTTTGAATTTTGAGAATTTAAAGAAAATTTTGCTTTAAACTAAACTTGTTTTTTAAAAAGATAAGATTAATTTAATCAGCAAATTTTTTCACATATGGGGTTAAATAAGTCTGTGAAATTTATTCTTAAACATATAAAAACTTCTAGAAATTAAAATTTTTTGAAAATTTTAAAAATATCACAGTTTTAGTTTATTAAACTCACCTGAAATGTAATTTTTAATAGGAATCATTATAAATAAAGAAAATAAATGTTTTTTTTATGAAATTTGTTTTTATTTTATTATTAAATAAATTTTTATTTATTTTATAACCTAAAAAAAAATAATCAAAATGTACTTATAAAGCTTTAAGATTTAGAGCAAATCTAGATAAAATAAAATAGCCGTATCAACTGATAATATATTCAAGAATCAAAGTGAATTGAAACCGAATTTTAAACAATTTAAAATGTTTTTTTAATTTTTACCAAACCTTTTATTTTTAATAAATCCATTGTATTTTTTTATTATAAAAAAAATATTATTTTTGTTTCCGAAAACTTTAATTAATAAATTCTTCTTTAAAAAAAAACAAAATTGATCATCTTTAATTGACAAATAAAGTATAAATAAACAATTTATTTGCAAAATATTCATTTAACTTTCGGGAACTTTTAACCCTTAGGAGGAACAGCATAATCATTTGAATTTCTCAGCTTATACTTGGTTTCTAAAAACCAACAATAATAAGATATTGTAAAAATTATAAAATATTGTAAAATTTAAACATATTGTAAAAATGATGGTTAATTGATAAGATAACATACTCTCTAAGACCATTAGGTGAAGTAGTTTAATTTAGAATTTTGTGAATAAACTTTGTGTTTAAGGCAATCAATATTGGAATCATTTAACCTTTTGTTTAGAATAATCTTTTTTCTTACAAACTTGTGGCCCAGTATTCAATAATTTTTGAATTGACTTTTTTGTAAAATACATTCACAAGCACAAGAACAGAATCTTATTTTTGTAAAGAAATTTATTAATTAAAGTTCTTAAGTTGACAACATATTGTAAAAATGATGGTTTGTTGTTGTATATCACTAATTACTTCAAAGAGTTCAAAATATTATTTCAAAATTTTTATTATCTATTTTATAAGTAAGTTCAATGAATTTTGTATTAAAACTTAAAATATTTTATTAATGAATAATTGAATTTTATACTTAAAATAACATTAAAGTTTATACAAACTTTCTGTTCTTGAGATTTGTTAAAATTGAAAAGGCAATCCTTGTTGCAAACTGGGTGCTTTTAAAATCAAAAGGTAATTCCAAAAAAGTTAATTTTAAAGGAACAAAGTATTATCTTTATCAAAATGATTGATTGTTTCTTCAGGAACTTGAATAAAGTCATATAATCCATCTAGATCCTTATATATTTTGACTTTCGCCAGTTTCCTTAATAAAGTCCTAGAATATTTAATCAATTTCAGTTTCATAAAAAATTCGCATGTTAGTTTTTAGCTTTAGCACTTAAATTTTTATAGAATATCTCATATCTCATTAATTTTAATATCAAATGGATAAAATTTATATCTCCAAAATATAAAAAATAATTGATTAAGTCAATCATGGAAAAAAGCATTTGAAAAAAGAAAAAAGTCTCTAAACGACATCGGATCTACTAGTAATCATTTTACATAAAAGACAAAAATCAAAAAGAAAAAATATTTAAGTAATCATAAAGAAGTCATTTGCGTCAGAATTTTAAATTTTGATTTTGTTATATTATTAGTTTAAAAAATAAATGAATGATTGATTTAAAAAAATATAATGAGATAATTTAGTTGATGAATTATTAATAAAATGAAATTTCTAAAGTTATTTAGTTTTATAATTTAGAACAATAACGTGGGTTGCACTACTGTAATCAAATTGCTTAAAAACAGGTTTTTATTTTAAAGTCAAAATTAACATAATAAAACTTTAATGATATCAGTAACATAAATAAATCAAGGCATATGTTTTTGCGTAGCTGTTTCAACTAGTAAAGTTTGTGCTTCAAGTAAACTTGTCTCAATATTTACTGATTTTTACATTTCTCTAACTTAAGTTCTTTATACCACGTGTCTGTATAAAGAAAATATTTTGCCTCGAATAAAATAAATTTAATTTCACATTTAATAATAAATATAATGAAAATTCAAACATCCCCAAAGAGAATAAAAGCTTAACTATTCTTCTTCCAAGCTGCCTCCAATTAGCATAACCAGATAAATTAAGAAAAATATTGTTAACTTTTAATATTTTTGTGTTTCGAAATCTAAACTATGAAAAATCTTTTACTATTCATTTTTGAATTCTTTAAAATTCAAATTTGATTTTTTTTTCAATAAAACTTTTTTGTTCGTTACATTATTTGTTAAATAAAAAAAAAACAAATTAAAAAAAATTGTTACTTGATGACATAAAATTATTGACTTTTTTTTTAATGGTTATATAATGGAAACAGGCTGAAACCAAAGCTTGAAGAGCTAAAATTGGATATTTTTGGTTTTTAACTTATATGAGCTTTCAAATATCAACTATTCACCTAGTTAAATCGACTTTAGAGTAATATTCTTTAGCTCTTTAGTTAACTATCAAGGAGTCTGCCATATCGTAAAAATAATCCGATCTTGATATATTGGGCTTCAAGGATAACATACTTTAAAAAGTGTTTAACTTTGCTTGTAATTTTCCAAGGGAACAGAATTTTAAAAAATTATGAAACTTGCTTATCTTATGTATTTTTGGGTCTTTTTTAATTCTATGATATCTTTTTTACTATAAAAAAAAATAAATTTTGGCTGGTTCATGTCCATTGATTGATATTGTTTTTATAAAAAAATAAATTGAAATCAATTTATTTTCTCATTAAAGAAATTAGACTAATATTTAAAAAATTCGGAATATTCGAATAATTCAAAAATCACATGTCTTTTAAGTTTTTAATTTAATTTGATAAGATATTAAAAGCAGGTGATTTCATCTAATGTGACTAAATATAATTATTATATTTGTTTTTTATTTAAGTTTAAAAGTAAAAAGTTTTAAAAAAAAATTTTTTTCGAATTTTAAAAAATAAAGAATAAATGGATACCATATCATTTTATCAAGTATTGGCATTTATGCTCTTGTTTGTTGTTCAATCATCTCAAGCTTTTGACGGCGGCGATGCAATAGCACTGATATTAGGCCTAGTTCTTGGAATTCTTGGGATTTTTGCATGCATTGGCTGCTATGCTCGACGACGAGGCAACTAAATATTTTTGTTATTTACTCACAGATTCTACCAACAATTTTTCAAATAAACTAAATTCCATTTAAATTTTTTAATTTTATTTGAATTAATCGATCAATTTTTCACCATTCAAGATATTTTTTTAAATAATTTTAATTAAAATTAACTCGCTTTGGAAAAAAGATGGATTATGTATAAAGAAAGAGTTTTTTTTTTCTCAAATGAAACCTTATATTGTTCGACCTAATAAAAAAAAAATATCTTAGTATAATGTAAAAAATCTTTAATTATTGTTGCAAAAATATCAGTTGAATGTTAATCATTTTGTACTCTAATCCAAAGTAATTGGGAATTTGAAATAACAATTCAAAATTATATTTTGAAATTTGCTTAAAATACGAAAAAAAACCATTAACTCTAATCAATCAAAATTTCCACTAGCCTTTCGAGTAATTTTCAAATCTAAAAAAAGGTTTTTTTTTTCTGATAAAAGGAACCGCTCAATAATGAAACAAATTAAATCTTAGACTGTTTCAGCATCGAATTAAAGTCTTAATTTAGAAATATTAGGGAAAATGATAGATGATTTGAGTATTCAGCTGAAATCTAATTTATTTCTGTTTGTAATTTAGTTCGAGTGGGTAGATTTATTATTTTAATTTAATTTTTTAATTTAGAAAGTTTTTTTTTTTCATTTAAACATTTAAATTTTATGTTGTAAGCAATTTTGGTATTAAAATTATTCAAATCAAGTGTTTTAATTGCATAAAAATAGAAACTTTTCTGTTCGTTCTGTTCTAAATCAAATAGTAAATGAATGTTCATACAAATGATCACCATTTTGATCAAGTTTTTCTGTTAGATCTTAATATGAAGACTAAGGACTTGGCAAATTGTTTAGTTGAGCCTTTGTCCGAATTAGTTGAACAAAACAATTTGAATGATACTCACAAAAATCCACTCGAACAAACCTCTAAATCTGATACAGTAACAAATTTGATTCAAAGCGAGCACTTGGCTAGTTTGGATAATTTTACAAGTGAGAGTCAAGTAAAAGTAAACCTAATATCTGAGCTGAAAGAGCAAGAAAAAAAGCCAGCGATCACAAATTGTAAATACGAGCACACAATTCGTGAAACTGACCGATTTGTAAGTATTTAAATATACACGCAACTTTTGAAAATGGCGTAAATATCTTGCTATTGATATTTATTTTTGGCATGCACTTGCCAATTAAAGTAACCTATGAGAAAGTAAATGCTTTTATATTTCTAAAAATTATTTTAGAATTAAATGATTAGAATTTATGTAAATTATTTATTTAGAAAATACTTTTGTTATGAATAACCAGTTGATTAGGGCACGTTTATCTAGCATCTGAATTTAATTACAAGAATAACTTATATTAGCTTAATGAAACAACTCTTTTTTTAACATCAATTTGAAAAATTCATCTTAATCAAAAATCGTTAATTTTTCTTTTTGAAAAAAAAGGTAAATTTTTCAATCATTGATTTTTATTAGACTGAAAAAAAATTTTTTAAACATTGTACCTTGGATAAAAGATGAAAAGAAAAACTAAGCATTCGAATGTAAAGAAAATTTAATTCATTAAGTAACTAGCCTAATACTAGACAGCAAAACGAAAAAGCTTCTTTTTCTTTTTTTTATCTTTCAAATTTATGATACAACAATTTTTAATTGACCTTAGCTTAGATATTTATACCGGTTTTGTTTTAAATATTTACTTTTTTATTTTTTTTTTAAACAAGCTATTCCAATAAGCTTATTTAGATAACCTATATAGAAAAAAATAATTTTTTTTTCCTAAATTTAAATTTTATTTTAAATTGAATTTTAATTTTTACCATTGTTAAAAATTTTGTTTTGGTTAAATTTATTTTTGGAAAAAAAGTTTTTAGACGTAAAACGAATGTAGAATTCAATTAAGCAAAAGAAAAAAAATTATTCTCAATCTCGTTTTGGTCTATGAGACTAACCCATCTGTTAACATTCAGAAAACTAAAATAGTTAATTTGTTGTTTAACGCCTCTGGCAAGCCCTATATATATATATATATATATATATATTTTTTTTTTTTTTAATAAAATTTATGTCTACTGTTCCATAAGATCGAGTATTCAGGTAAGAATAAATACACTTTTGGCAAGATTAGTTGTGAAAAAAAAACACTCAATTTTCAAATAAAACTAGACTTTGTTTGTCAAGTCGTAATTAGTCTTAATTTTTTAAATTTTCAATTGAACTCAATTACATTTAAAGCTTTTTAAAATTTGGCCAAGAATAAGTTTAAAATATTATAAATCTATTTCATTGTACTCAAATTATGTGGCTGTTTTTAAGATTTTTTTTTATTTAGACTTTGTAAGCGATGAAAGCCTAAGTAGAAGGTAATTATCCCGTTAGCTCAAGTGTAAAGCATTGGGTTTATCCCTAAAACTGATAATTTATCATATTAGGATTTCTAATTGAAATAATTGGAGCTTGAATCATACTAAGATAGATAGAAATGAAACCAATAAGGGTCTTTAAGAGAATGGTCCCATCTTCAATTATTAGCGATACCTTAGAAATTAGGCTTTTAATAAAGGAGTCTCTAAAAGGTCTATTTTGATTACTTTGGCCTTAATTTAAAATCGAGACTTGTTTACACACAGTAAACATATAACAAAAGCGAGCAAATGTGACCAACCTAGGCAAATATTTGCCGAATTAATCAATGAAAAGTCGGTATCAAAAATTGACTCTATTTTAGACCTAAAATATTTAATCCAAATTAGACTCACCAAAGCACACATTTTCTCATTGATAATTCAGTCTTCTAGTCACGCCAATGGGCTAAGCGATTAGTCCCGAAAACTTCCGATTTATGTTTTAAATTTTTAAAAATAGGATCAGAATATCCGGTTTAAATAAAGGATCATTCTCTCAATAATTATTGATTTTTTTTCGTTGAATTTAATTTTAGAACCATATGATATTTTCTCTTTTGCTAAATTGAGGCAGTGAATTTGTATCGTTTCCACTGAGAGTACAAAAATGATGGCATTTAAAGTTAGTCTTTGAGTTTAAATTAGATCGATTTTGTTCATGGATATATTTATTTATAATTCAGCAATAATTAATGTTGAATAAATTAATTTTTTTTGAAGGCGGTTGATGAATTTTTGAGAAAACAAAATTGGTCGAATAGTGATGCTAGAAATTGGAATATTGCTGTTAAATTTCTAATGGCGAGAAGATTTGATGTTGATCGTGCAATTAAACTGTACAAAGACCATGAAGTAAATATTTAAATTTTTTTTTATCCTAAATTTGAATTTAAATTTTATCAAGACAGCGGCTTTAAGTTACCACAATTTTCTGTCTGTTTTTAGAAAATGTCAATAAAATTTCTAAAATTTATTTTAAATTACTTAAATCTAGCCAATTTTTATTAAGCTACTTTAATATAAAATTTTGCATTGTTTATTTTTAATTAAAAGTATTTTTTTTTTTTCAATACAAATTTTTAATTATAAATGTAGGTTTTTAAAAGATTTTTTTATTTTTGATAATTTTAAAAATCGCTTAAGTTTCAGTTCGTAAACATTTGGAATTAATTTTTTCTATTCATTTCTTTCCTAAAATTTAATGAGACATTAGAAGAATTTTTCAATTATAGAAAACTTATTTTATATATTATATTTTTTCTCAGATCAATTAGGAAAATTGGATCATTAATTTTTCTCTCATGTTATTTTAATATAAATGGCTCATTGAAAATTTAAAATATTGCAGTCCATTGAAAACTAATTAGAACGGGAAAAAAAATTAAAATTCTTAAAAACTTATTTTCAAATAGTGCTTGAAGATTTTAATTTTCATGAGATGTTCAAAAAAATACAAAATAGCATAGCAATCTTAAATTTATTATTTAGTATTTTATATTGATTTTACACCAACAAAAGGGCGCAAAAAATTGTAAAAAATAACTGGATAAACTGAAAAAAACTATTGATTTTTTTGCTTTTTTTATTTCATTGATTCAATATAGTTGATGAGTTTAAAGACTAATTTTATCTCATTGCTGCAGTTTTCTTTTCTTTTCAAAGAATATTCTCTTTTGAATTTAGTCCATCTTTTGTTTTTTATTAGCTAATTCACTCTGTTTTTATAAGCTTTTTTGGTTATTCACAATTTTTTCAATCGCAACAAAATCATCACTGTATACCTTATCTGAAGGAACCTAATCATTACCATGTTGAGAGACATATTTGTCAAAATTTGCAATTTTGTCAATGCTGAGCAAGTTTATCAAACTGCAACTGATAACGCGATATTCGATATAGCACAAGTGCCCTTAAGCATGTCAAACACTGATTTTATTTTATCTTATATCTTACAAATTATAAATTATTTAAATCCTCTTGTAATAATTTTTAAAGCGGTGTATTAAGCTTTTAAAACCAAAGCTTATGGAAACCAAGGGTCTGTTTTCTT
Organism: Brachionus koreanus; assembly: GCA_016987375.1. NCBI lineage: Eukaryota > Metazoa > Rotifera > Eurotatoria > Ploima > Brachionidae > Brachionus > Brachionus koreanus. The sequence goes on from PJRA01000005.1 coordinate 2,332,101, forward strand.
TCCTTATTTACTCCTTGTGGAACATAAGGCATAATCTGTTTATCATGTTTTAATCTAAGAAAACTTTTTGAAGTAAAATATTAAAGTAAAAATTTAAATTTTATTTTCTAATTTTAAAATTAAAAATTTCAAAACTCTTATATATTCAAATTAATTTCTTTGAATGAAATGTTTTCTGTACGCTAGATGTGAACAATTTAAAATTTTTATTAATTATTATTTAAGTTTTATCTTTTCTTTTTTTTAGATAATAAATAATTTTAAAATTTTCAGGATCTCATATTATTAAATCCTACAAAGCAGATCGAAGATTTTTTTAATTCTAATTCAATTTTTTTAGAATTTAAGGAGAAAGGAATGCCTCGATTTTATTGATATTGATGACAATGATTTTAAAAATGAACTACATAGTGGAAAATTTACAATTTTGGTATTTTTTTCATTTTAAAAATTAAAAATATTTCTTATTTAAATTAATTTAAAATTAAAATTTAAAGCCTTTTATGAAAAATTTTCCAGTCTGTGCACTCTACACAGTTCGACTAAATAATGGGTCTTCCAATCCATCTAATGAACTAACAACACTAAAAACTTTAATTTATCAACTAGATGCAGCGTTGGAAAAGTAATAAATTGAAAATTTTTGTATTTTTTATCAAATTGTAGACGCCTTTATTTCTAGCCCTGAGGCACAACGAAACGGAATTAATTTTATTTATGACATGAATGATTGTAAGCGTTCTAATTACGATTTGAGTCTTAGTCAAAAAATTCTAACTCTTGTTCGTGTAAGTCAAATTTTCAATTTTACTTTAAGCAATTTAAATTTTTTAATTTATAATTTATGACAAATAAGGGCTCCTATCCGGCAAGACTTAACAAGTTGCTTGTGGTGGCTGCTCCATTTTGGTTCAAATGCATCGTTAAAGTGCTGAGTATTCTAATGAGGGAAAAATTAAGAGAAAGAGTAGGAACAACTTTTTCGTTTTATTTACTAAAATATCTAATTTTTATTCTAAATAAATATTTAAATTTGCAAATCTGAGCATAATTTTAAATTGCAAATTTGAAATTTTAATTAAAATTTTAAATCTAATTTGTCTAATAAAAGGTTTTATTTGTTTCAAACGAAGAACTTAAAAATCAAATTCCTCGGGAAATACTACCTGACTATTTGGGTGGCACGGTTGTTCTTAATCATTCGAATTGGCTAATTGAATGCAACAAATTGGTCACTAATAAAGCATCAACCTGCAGCTTTTATTACCTATTTGATAGCGAAAAGAAAAATAAGAAATTTAGAATGATTAATTCAGATCAAGTTAAAAAAGACGATGACGAAGACGAATTGAACGTCAATCGAAAACGCCAATCGAAAGATATTCTTGATATTGAGGAAAAAAACAAGGCAAAAAAACAGCTATCGTCTGATTCTCCTCCACCTATATTTTCAAATAAGATAGCCGAAAAAATTGAACCCATTCCTTTTGTAGATTAGTAAATTAACATTATTTAAAAAATAAAATTGCATAAACTTTATTATTAACAGCTATCAAAGCATACAAAATGTAGATCCTACAGATAAAGATGTGTTTATCATTGATGAGTTAGTTGATCATGTCATCAATGTGGGAGCTTATGGTTTGAGCGAAGAATTTCGGATAATTCGTAACCAGCCCATAAATTCTTCATTTGATGCTTTTAAGTAATTTAAAAAAAATTAAAAATAATGATTTTTTATTTTATTAATCAAAAAAGAGATAGAGAAAATGCAAATAAAAATCGCTACCGAGATGTTTTATGCTTGGATGAGTCACGAATTAAGTTGGTCCCTGAGCATAGCAAAGTCGGTGATAGATTTATAAAAAATGATTATATTCACGGAAATTTTGTAGATGGCTACAAGCAAAAAAATGCTTATATCAGCACACAGGGTCCTTTAGAAGAGACAGTTGAGGATTTCTGGAGAATGATATGGCAAGAGGTTGTTTTAGTTATAGCGATGACCACTAAAGTTTATGAACAGCGTAAACTGAAGTGTGCACAATATTGGCCTTTGGAAAAAGGCAGCATAACTCTTGTAGACCAATTGTTTGAAATAAAAAATGAGTATGTTGAAGATTTAGACGACTACAAAGTGACTAAATTAGCGATTAAACATCTACCATCTGGCAAAACTAGAAATATAATTCACTGTCAATTTTTATCATGGCCAGACCATGGAGTGCCTAAGGCTGCCACTCAAATACTCGACTTTATTCAATTGGTTCGAAAACATCAATCAGAATGCTTAAAGGAGTTGTTAAAGAATACAAATTGGCCTGGTCATCCTCTTGGTCCTCCGATTTGTGTACACTGTAGTGCTGGAATTGGTCGCACAGGAACTTTTTGTGCCATTGATATTAGCATCAATCGGCTAAACGATTGTAAAACAGTCAATATATTCGATACAGTCACCAAGATTCGGTTGCAAAGGGCTCAAAGTGTACAAATGAGAGATCAGTATGTTTTTTGTTATATGGCTGTATTAGAGTATGCACAAAAAGAGAATTTGTTTAATGAAAATTTAGATTTGGCTAAAATTTTTGAAGAATTGTTCTAAAAATTGTAAAAATAGAATACAATGCTATTTTAAAAATAGACAAACATTTATAAAGGATTTTCTATGTTATTTTATTGCTTCAGTTCTATGTGTTATCACTTTATTATAAAATTGTAAAAGCAAATTTATCTAGTTTTATGAAATAAATAAATGTTTAATTTTTATTGTTTTAATAAGAAAAATTTTTTCAATTAACAAAACTCTTAAATGACGACTGTTTCAAAAATTTGATTATAAATTTAGAATTTGAAATAAATCGAGAAAGTAAAACTAAATTTCATTTTTATTCTAAATTAATTTTTATTCAAATTTATAAATTATTATTTTAATTTCGACTAATTAAAATTTGGAATATAAACTTTCAATAATTTGTGATTTTAATAAATTTTCTTAACCTTAAATAAAATTTAATCTTGTTCCATGAAACTATTTTAATAAAACTTAATAAATTTTTTTTTAATTCACAAAATATTAACATTTAGTCGATATTTTATTTTTTTCTTGTGTTACAATTTTATGTTTTGAGTAAGATTTACGTGATATTAAATAATTTGTTTTTTTAAGCAATTTAACCTTTTATTCTTTTAATAGTTTTCAAATTTATTTTTCATTTATTTAAATTTAATTTCTTTGCATTTTTTTTTCAAAATTTGTATATAAAGGTTAAATTTAAATCATTTGAATTCTTTTTCTTTTTTCCTCTTTTGCAAATTTTTTTAATAATCTTTCATTTTAAAATTTTAGCTAAATTATTATGAACAAATCTAAAGATAATTATTTAAAAGGTTTTTATTTTTATAGATCTATTGTTAATTATAAAAGTTTCCATGTAAAAAAAATAGACAATTTTTATGTGTAAAGTTAAATAAAATTTGAAATATATTTCTTTTTTTTAACTATAGAAAGTCTAATTAATTGAAAAAATTTCCAAAAAAATAAATAAACTTATTTATAAAAAAAATAAAATTTTTTTAGTATTAATTGATTTATGGTTCTTCTAATTCATTTTTTAATACTTTATTTCTTCGAGGAAATATTCATGTTTTTATTTTTTTTTAAGAAACTTCTAGATTTACATTCTTAAAGAATAAAATGAACAATAATAAAATTTCTAAATATTGAAAAAAAGTCTATTGCATTTTTAGGTCATCTTTATGTCACCAAGACTGGTTATAAAATTTCTGAACAAAATTTGTTCTAGTCAAAAAAGAGAGGAAAATTCAAAAATATGTTGGAATGTGTTACAATATTAGGTTTCAAATAACAAAATACAACAGAATTTAACGCTTAAAAAATTTCTTAATTTTTTTCTGAAGGCTTATTATCAGCTTTTTAAATACAACATACAAAGTTGCATTATTTATTTATGGTCTGTTAATAGTCTGCAAAATTTCAGCATCCAAACTTTTCAAAAATAAATCAGAATTGTACCAGATTTTTTTTTAAAAATGAAACTTGAATGCTGCTCATATTTTTACAGAATTTAGAATTTTTAGCCTTGTACTCACTTCTATTGTACTAAATTTCACAATACCTACTTAGCAAAAATTTCAAAATTTTAAAGCCTAATGACCAAATAAAATTTACTTAGCACTTTGTATTATGATTTTATGTTTATAATATGTATTTTTAATTATAATTAAGATAGATTACTTGTTTTGTAGATTGGATTTATAAACCAAATAAATCCAAAAGTTCTGTTGCAGTACATTTCTAATTAAATAATCCAAAATTAAATTATAATATATAATTTTTTAAAAATTTAGGAAAAAATTGTGATATAAATTTTGAAAAATAACGTAGAGGAACTTTATTTAGAAATTTTTCAATTACTTTAATTTTTTGATTTAAAAATTAATATTAATTTTGTAAAAGCAAAAAAAAATTTGCTTAAAGCATTTTTTGTTAAAAAATATCTCTAAGTTCTAATTTATTTAAAATATAAATCAAATAGCAAATGTTAATTTTTCATTAAGCTATTAGTATCATAATTTAAAATATATTACTAAGAAAACAATCTAAAATCTGAGATTTCTTTTAATTTAATTTGCTTAATAAACAAAAATGCATAAACATTGTTGTTTAGGGTAGTTTTGTGGACTAAATGAAAAACATCGCGTTAAGATAAAATTATTTTGACATTTTCATTTTAGGGATTCAATTGTGTAATTTTTGACTAAAATTAAGGATTAAAGATTTTTCTTAAAAGTAAGAGGATTAATTTCATCACTGAAAGAAAATTTTTTAAAATAGATTTTTTAAAGCATATCGCGCGCACAAATTTCTCGCTTGACAATTTGTGTACTCAGGCAAATAAGAGATGCTTAAAATTATATTATAAAACAAAAATAAAAAAAAAAGAGAAAAATTTTAATATAAATATTTAAATGAAAAATTTATGTCGAAAGAGTTTGCATCTAAACAAAATTGCAAAAACGAAATAGCATTTGAATTATTTTTCGCATCTATTTAGTTTGAACGCAACTAATTTATGAACAAAATTTTTCATAATTATTATTTTTCTATATAGAAAATAATTGAAATTTTCAAAGTAAAACCATCGTCGACTATAACAACAACCAAAATAAAAACTTTAAAAAAACTATTTTTTTTTAGTTTCAGTTTTTTGTTTTTGGCTAAAAATTAATTTTCTTAAAAGCCGTGACAACCAAAGTAATTCAATTTACTAAGACACTTTAGATTAAGCACAGATCAAGTTTGAGGAAATAATTTGAGTGTAGAATGGCCAAAACTGCAACCAGTGCGGCAACAAAAGCATTGCAACAAGAACTTAAATCAATTCAAAAAGAGCCACTGGAAGGCTTTACAGTTAATCTTTTAAACGACAATCTATTCGAATGGGAAGTGGCAATATTCGGGCCTCCGAACACGCTGTATCAGGGTGGCTACTTCAAGTCGAACATAAAATTTCCTCCCGACTATCCATACTCGCCTCCGTCAGTCCGATTTGCAACCAAAATGTGGCACCCAAACATATATGAAAATGGTGATGTGTGCATATCAATTCTTCATCCGCCAATTGACGATCCAACGAATACTGAATTGCCCTCAGAAAAATGGAATCCTGCGCAGAATGTGCGCACAGTAATGATGAGCATTATTTCGCTTCTTAACGAACCGAACACGTTCTCGCCTGCCAATGTTGATGCTTCAGTTATGTACAGAAGATACATAGACTCTAAAGGAGTTGATAAAGAGTACGAAAATATAATTCGAAAACAAGTGCTAGCTACTAGAGCCGATGCGGAACGAGACGGAGTATATGTACCTCAAACTTTAGAAGAATACTGCGTCAAGGCTTCAGGCTCAAAAGACTATGAAAATGCTAACGATGATTGTATATTGGACGATTTAGATGACTTAGATCCGTACGATAACAATGATGATTCAGATTGCAACTACGATGAATCGAATACTGACTCTGGAAATGAAGAATCTTAAATTTCTTAAATATATAAATATATATATAAAAAAAATAATTTTTCTTTAGCTTTTTAAAAAAATATTATTTTTCTATAAATTTTTGTATCAAGTTGGATTTTTTTTCTTGATTGTCTTTCATCGTACTTAATCTAGATATTTGTGAGTTGAATTTTAAGTGGAAGATCTTTCTCGTTTATAAACTGATTTTTATCTAAGGTCTAAATTTTGTATTTAATGGCATCTACCGCTATAAAATCATTATTATCCAAACAGATTTATTTTTCGACATTTTTTTTTAACTAAATAAAATATGATTTAAATTTTGCTAAATAAATTTTAAAATGTTAAAAAAAATAACTAAAATTTCAATTAAAAGAATCATATTTTTTATTGAGGATAAAAATTTTTACAAAAAACTAGCAAAAAAGAAATAATATATCTAAAATTACCGACCATTCTTAACTAATAAAATTGAGATTAAAGATCAAAAAAAAAAGAAAAAATCTCTATTTCTTTATATATTATAATGATTCTTAAAAATATTATTTTTTTTAAATTAATTGTTATTATTGTTTGGATTAAATGCCTTATCTTACCATATTTTCTATAAAAAAAATCTTAAAAATGATTGTGAAAAAGTTAAGAAACTTTTATTTCTGAAACTAGCGCAAAACCCCTAAAAATTTCGTTCGGTTGATGCTCTTTTTTAAAAATAATTATCAAATAAACCTTTTAAATTGATTTTTTTGTGTTTGAAAAATACCTAGTCAAGTTAAAAACGATGTCTTCGGAAGACATCGTTCATAGATGTTTTATCTATGAATGATCTCATTTTTATGAATGAAAAACGTTTTTAGATAAAAATTAGAAAATTTTCATCACATCATTTTAAAGTATTTCTAGAGAAATTAGATAGTCATGGAAAAAATTATTTTTTTTATTATGGTTTCATTCTTGAATTATTTAGTAAAATGTATCGTTTTGACTTGTTTTGTTTGGTATAATAAGGATTGTTAACAGAACATACCCACTTTTTTCGTTAATATTATTTGATCATGAGAAAACAATAATTAAGCTAAACCAAACAAGAAGAACTGAATGTTTTTGTGAAAAATGCATAACTGATTGCACGACAATTGTTCCTTTATCACGTTAGTTAATTATTATTATCACCAATTTTGTTTTTAAACACAAATATTCTGAATATAAAGAAAAATTAAATAAAAATACAGTTAAATTTTCTGAAATTAAAATTCTCGAATTTTATTTTTTAAGGTATACCTTCAAAGCCAGTTACAAGTTATTTTATAAAAATTTTAAAAAAAGCAGAATTTAATGATTTTTAAAATGAAGTTTGTAACTCTTTGTTTATTTAGTTAAAAAATTTTATAAAATAAAAACTTTAAACTTTAAATGAAAATTTGGAAACTTTGATACAACATAATTGCAAAAAAGGCTTATCAGCAACAGAAGAAGAAAAAGTCATACTCATCTTTGTCAAATGCTCTGCATACGGGTGTTGAGTGAAACCCCAAGCATAGTACTTGGTAATTATTAAATTGAGCTTTATACATCATAATCAAATATATCTATCACCTTTCAGCATATTGGACAGATCTTACTCCTGATTATCATCTTTTTTGCTTAATGTCTCATTTTCTTATAGAACGGCATTTTTCTAGCCAAGATTAAGATGAAGAAGATTTTTTAGCCCCAATAGCCGTGAATGGCACAAGAGAAAAATTTAACTCCTCGCTGATAGATTGCTGAAAATTATAGATTATAATAGTTGATATTTTAAAGATAAGCTAACTATTGTTTTTTTTAATGATTAAAAAAAATTGAAAATAAAGTACAATTTTTCGACTCCAATAAAAATAATTTAAAAACAATCTTTTCAATTGTTGTACATGATTAAATTTCAGATAAAAAAAGTTGATATTGTCACCCAGTCCTTAATTGATTCTAAAAAAAATGCGAAATCAATTAATTATCAGTACGCTATATCATTCTTGATACTTTATAAAATTTATAAAGTAAAAAATTTGTTAAATTAATTTTATTTAATTAAAAAAAATAAAAATAAAATATTTTAATTTTTTATATTATCCATTTTTACAGTATATGAATAAAAAGTTTAAAAAAAATTGAAATTTTCTTTAATTTTTTTGTTTAAATTGATCAATTAATATTTAAAAGAAATTGAGTTAAGAAAATTTTCAGAAATGAGTGACGATGAAGAAATGGAAGAGTTTGATCTAAATGAGGAAGATTTACAAAGGGCTTATAATGGCCCCGGTTTTAAAAGGCATAAAATGACAAAAGAAGAGGCAATGCTGGGCATTTGGGCTTCTAAAGAGTATTCTGACAGCGAAGAGGAAGATCAATTTAGCTACCGAAGACAGCAGAAGTATTCAAAATCGACTGTTGATTTTGTTTCTTCAAAATCTGGTAAACAAACTGAGAACGAAAAAACTGAAAATGACCAAGATAAAATTAGTGATGAGGATGAGTTTAAAAATTTAATCAAAAATGAATGCCTAGCAGACAGTGACAGCGATAATGATAACATGGAAGAACTCGGTTCAAAAAATTACTATCAAGTAAAACAATCAACTGTCAACCATACTAGCAAACAAACTTCTCAAAAACAGGCTCCAAGGATAACAAAGTATAGCTTTTTCATAATTAAAAAAATTTTATGTTTATTTTAAATAATTGATTTAGAGCAGATGTAAAAGAAATTGGTAATTGGGAAAGACATACAAAAGGTATTGGAATGAAACTTATGCAGAAAATGGGCTGGGAGAAAGGAAAAGGCTTGGGAAAAGACTTAAGTGGACGAGCCATACCTGTTGAGGCTTCAGTTCGAAAAGGAAAAGGTGCAATAGGAGCTCATGGACCAGAGAATAAAGAAAAACGATATCAAGAAAGCCAAGAAGAAGAGCTTGTCCATGTTTCTCAATGGAAAAAAGATGTATTTTTTTTTATTGAAACGAATATAAAACAATTATTTGTTTATTTTTAAAGAAAAAGAATAAAAAACCACATTACGCTTTAAAGACATCTGACGAATTAATCAAATTAGCTTCAAAACAACCTGAAAAACTAAGGAAAATTGAAAAAATGATGGAAATTGGCGATTTGGAGCAGCTGGAGCGCAAAAAAGAAAAAGCAGGGAAAATAAAAATTATTGATATGACAGGTAGAGAACAACGTATTGCTCATGGCTATGAATCATTGAGTCATATAGCACGTTTGTCTCAAATGGACAATGAATATGAGGAAAAAAAACGACAAAATTTTGATATACCAGAATTGACTCATAATTTAGATTTAGTTTTAAACATGACTGAGGATAAATTGATTCATTATGACAAAAAAATGAAACATTACGAAGACATGATAGTTAGTTTAAATTATGAAGAAAAACGCACTGGAGAAAAAATAAAATCCGAGTCGGATCAAATGGAAAAAATAAAAAATTTAATAAAATCTATAGAAATATGTGAGAGTAAAGTAAATGAAGATGGAGTTACACTCAGTGATCTAATTGAGTCATTTGAAAACTTAAGACAAACATATCCAGATGAATTTATAATTTTTAATTTGTCTCAAGTATCTTTACCATTGATGGCACCTTTAATTAAACAAAAAATAAAACTATGGAATCCATTTGAAAATCATGCCACATATGATGAACATGAGCCAAAATCAATTGTTTATTGTTATGATATTTATTCGAAATTAAAAACCCTTTTGAGCGATAGTGATTTTGAAAATGTTAATTTATACCATAGATTGGTATGGGAAACATGGATGCCAGCTTTTAGAAAAATTCTTAGTGAAATAAGCATCAAAGAACATGCTTTTGATTGTAGTCAGTTGATTGAAAAGTGGAGATCTCTTCTGTCAAACTGGATTGTACGAAATATTCTGGATCAAATAATTTTGCCCAAATTAACTGATGAAGTTGAATCATGGAATCCATTGACAGACGTAATTCCAATACATGAATGGATTCATCCATGGCTAGCTCTTATGAAAGACAGATTAGACACAAGTTTGTTCCCAACAATAAGATTTAAATTAGCTTCTGCTTTACAAAGCTGGCATCCATCTGATCAATCTGCCAAGGCTGTTCTGATTCCATGGAAACCTCCAGTATTTTCGGCTCAAAATTGGGAACAATTTTTGCTTAGAAATATTTTGCCTAAATTAGAAATGATACTTGAAAAAGAGCTTGTTATAAATCCAAGTAAACAAAATTTAGAACCTTGGAATTGGATTGTTTCTTGGATAGATTTAGTGCCGATTTCAAATTTTGTTGCTTTATTGGAAAAAAGTTTTTTTCCAAAATGGCTAGAAGTATTAAGCATTTGGCTAAATTCATCACCAAATTATGAAGAAGTATCCAAATGGTACATTGGATGGAAATCATTATTTAGTGAAAAATTATTACAACATCCTAACGTAAAAGCTAAGCTATCTCAAGGGTTGATGATGATGAATCGTAGCGTCAGTGGTGCACAAGTTTCATATACTCCAACCGAGCCAACTCCGGTAGTGAGTGAACTTCCTAGAGAAATACCTCATTTAGTCAGAGAAAAAGGTGCACAATTGAGCTCTAAACCTGTGATTTCATCTTTCAAAGATATCATTGAAAGAAAAGCAGCTGAGAAAAATATAATGTTTACACCTATAATTAACAAATTTAAAGAAGGTAAACAAGTTTATCGTCTTGGAAATTTAAATTTGTATTTGGACAGAAATGTTATTTTTATTTTACAAAATGGAAATTGGATTCCAGCTTCGATGAACGAAATTTTTCAAAAAGCTCTTTAGAGTTTAATTTATTTTTAATTTTTTTTTATGTAAATAAAATATTTTGTTTTTTGTTCGATATAAATTGTTCAAAATATTCTGTATAAAAAATAATTATGATTTTACTCTATCATCATTTAAATCATCGATTAATCACTGGATTAAGTCTCCTTTATAAATAAAAGTCTTTATTCTGTCCTCATAAAAGTTTGAATTTACATTTTGGTTTTAGAAGCGAACTTTTTCAAAATTTAAAAAAATTGAATAATTGTTCAATTAAATAACAAAAGAATAGATTATCATTTCAATCCATATTTTTTTTGACTAAAACTAAGGGAATAAAAAATTTAATCGAAAAAAAATGTCTAAAAATTACAACCTTGTCTCATTCTTTTTCATTAAATTAAATAAGTGTAAATATCTGATGGTTCAGCAAAAAAAATATAAAAATTAAGATAGCAATTACACAATGAAATCGAACATTCGATATATCTTTATTAGAAGCGTGTTTTATATTCTTCAACCAATCTAACGACTAATTGAATGGAATGACTCAGTCCTGTCCTAACATATCTCTCACTTAAATTAAAGTGCATTCATGTGCAAACAGCTAGATGAAGCCATTTAGCTGTTTGTATTTTAACACTCATAGACCTTTTTTATTTTACACGTTTTTTTACTTTTTTTTAATGAAAATAAAATTATTTTGAAAAAAAATAAAATAATCTAATTTTTATTAAATAATTTTAGTTTAATATTTTTGATTTAAGATATGATTGAAAAAAATATTAAAAAATGATTAAATCTATTGAATATAAAACAAAAATGGAAGAAACAAAAAGAGTTAAAAATACCATTCCAATCTTTAATTGTCAAATTTTAGTCTTATTTCTGGAATCAAAAAAATATTCTTTTGAAAAGAGTTTCATTTCCTTTAGTCCGAGGTTTGTAAAAAAAAAAAGAAATGTTTATTAATTTTAGAAATTTTCAGCTAATTTGTCGATTTCTAAAAAACATTCAATTGAGAAATTTCGGTCAAAAAATTTCCCGCCTGCCTAATATTTAACCGTATAATTGCCGGTCCAAAATTTTGCTGCCCTCTTTTAAAACCGTCCATCTAGGCGGCCTTTCTCGTGGTTAAAAAAAAATTTTGGTCGCATTAGAGACTGCTTATACGGTTCCCAACACTAGTTTCTGAGAGAGAGTTAAGACAATGAAAAGTTTAATTTGAAATAAATCAAATCACAGTATAGGTTTCCTTATGTGTTAAATTTTAGGCTCCATTTTTTATTTTAAAAGATTTTTTAATTACAACTTTCTTTAATATCTTCTATCATTGAAGTAAAAGTTAATCTACTATCAACTTACCAAGAAATTTAATTTCTTTTTTGCTTTTGATTTTATTTTCCATGAATTTTTTTTTAATTAAAATCTATATCAACTTTATTGTTCCCAGCAAAAAGTCATTGATGAAGACTTTTCAAATGATATTTATTTATTCATTTGTTTTATCTATATCAATCTAATGTTCCTTAAAAACAAAAATATAAAAGATATTTGAAAAATAAAAAAAAAATTAGAAAGTAAACAAAATAATATTAAAAAAAGAAAGTTAAAAATCATTAGAAATAATGAAGTATTGTAGAAAATGAGTTGAAGTTTCATAATTATTTTAATTAACAAAAACTGAATCATAAATGAGCTTAAACTTGGTATTTGTGCAGAAAATTGAAGCCTGCGATGAATTGAAGATCAAGTATGTGAATCTCTGTCAAAAATACTTAATGTCCAAAAGCCTATGAAAATGATGGAATGATAACATTCTAAAGCTATTGACCAAGCCAAAAAATGGAAAAAAATATTAAAAATCGTTTAAGTTTGTTCATAATTTCGCGTTTTATGTATTTTATTTTTGAAATTTAAAATATTAAAAAATTAAAATTAACTCTAATTATCATATGGCTAACCGAATTAATTATCTAATCCAAAAATAAAAATTATTTTAAATTTGTCTTTACTTGTTTGTCATTTTAACTTTTCATCAATTAAAAAAAATCAAAATATTTCTAATTTCTCGATTTTTGGCTAAAGAAAATTAATGTTAAGAATGTTAGCTATCTTGATTTATTTTGACATTTAAATCATTACATTACATACATTACATACATTATACTAATTTTATTCTTAAAAATCAATCATTATATTTTAACTTTTTTATAGATAAATGGAAGAATTAACTGAAAGCCTAAATCAATTCGGAATCGAATTATTCAAAACTGTATACTCCCAAACTTCAGATGGTATGCTTTTAATCGAATGAGGTTTATAAATTTTCTATTAACTTTGCTAGGTCCTGAAAGTACTGTTATCTCAAGTGTTTCTGTCTTCATTGCTTTAATGATGACTTTGGCTGGCTCAAGGACGGAAACAAAATCAGAAATTTTGAAAGCTCTTAAAATTAATGATTTGTCTTTTAATGAAAATGTATCTAAACTACATGAATTAGCTGCATCTTTATCGAAAATCATAACATCAAATGAATCATCAAATAATGTAGTATTGGCTAATAGAATGATAATTAATAAGTTGGATGTTAAAAGCACTTTTGAATCATTACTAAACACAGTGTACGAATGCCAGATAGAAAGAGTTTCAACTGATAAGCCATTAAGTCTGGTCATTCAAGAGACAAACAAATGGATTAGCCAACTAACTAATGATAAAATAACTGATGTTCTTGATGAAAGTTTTAAATCAGTCGCATTAACTTTGATAAATGCAATTTATTTCAAGTCTGAATGGTTGTACGAATTTGATCAAAGCAGGACTCAAAAAATGGATTTTTATGCGACTAGGTCTTCTAAACAATCAGTAGAAATGATGCAACTAAACAAAAAAAATCTTCTTTATTATAATTCTCCAAATTATCATTTATTAAGTCTGCCTTACAAAGAGAAAAAATATTTTTTCAACATTATATTTCCTTCGAATGAAGACGACTTTTTAATGAGTGGTGATCAGCAAAGCTTAATAAATAATTTGGATTTTGAGCAAATAAAATCAGATATGCTAAATTTAAGCCATAAGTCAGTGAATATTTTGATGCCAAAGTTTATAATCAAAAAAAAAATTAATTTAAATGAAATTTTGAATAAATTGGGCATTTTGCAGGCATTTGACTCGAAAAAAGCTGATTTTCAAGATATATCCGATACCTTTTTATACATACAGGAGGTTTTTTTTCTAATTTAAAAATTTATTTATTTTTTATTTTAAATTTAGATACTTCAATATTCATTTATCGAAGTTAATGAACAAGGAACAGAGGCAGCCGCAGCAACAGTTGTCAAAATGGTTAAGAGATCGATTTCACAAAATATCACTATTAATTTAAATCGACCATTTATATTTTTCATAACAGAAAAATCAAGCGGAGCATTTATTTTTGTTGGAAGCTATAATGGGCAGCTTGACGAACTTCAAAGCTCAGCTAAAAAGACTGAATTATAAATCTAATTAGACCCTGATATTTTGGCTAGAAAAAGCAAAATAAAAACAGTTTAAATATTAAAAAATCTAAAATTTTTTTATACTAATTATTAGGATGAGTCAAAATATTTTGCAATTTTTTTAGCTTTTTAAACTTATTAATAAAAAAAAATAATTAGCTAATATTCAAAGTAAAAACCGTCATGCTCTAAGTCTTTGGCAATCTATCAATATTCCTTTATATAACCAAAAAACTCACAGTAGCTTTCTTTAATTTGCTCAAATTAGTAAAATACCGTCTTCTGAGAAAATGAGACATTAAGCATAAAAAAGATTATAATCAGAAGAAGAAATATCTGGACTATATGTTGGATGAGAAAGAAGTTCGATCCCTTCAAACTCTTCTGTTTTTCCCATTGTTTCAGATCACGCTTAATCTTGAAGAAACAAATCTAGCTTTAACTAAACAAAGATATTTTCTATCTTGAAATTAGACATTCTAATTACTCAGAATAACTCTTGGGAATTCCATCAAACACAAATATCACCTTTTAATCAAAGCCTTTAAAGACCAAAATTTTCACTTACAGAAATAAAAAATTGTCTCTTTATTTTTCATTCTGGATTAATGAAAATTTTTATATAAAAGATAAACATATAGAAGTTTAATTTTTCGATTTTTTAATCATGATTGCTCCATATCGTTTATATCAGATACTAAATAATTCCGGTTGAAATGAAAAATACTGAAGCTAGGAAAATTTCTGATTTATAACATAAAAAAATGAATAAAAAGTGTGAATTACAATTTAAGCTTATGAAATATTAATTTATCCGATAAAAAATAACTAGGCTTGGGTACCGTCAGTCGTGGCCAAAAGTTAATGTTGATCCTTTTGATCGTCGGGTGTGAAACAAAAATAACATGAGTCATATTTAGATGCTTAGGAAATTGTTGCTTCTTGGTCTTCCTTGAAAGTCAATTAATAATTCATCTTTATTTTAATATTAAAATTTAACTCAAATTTTTTAAATGGTTAATAAATTGATTTTTTCAACAATGGTCTGCTAATTTTGATTTAAAGCTTTTTTTTAAAATTCTAATTTAATTTGATTTAATGAGAGATTAATTATTTTTTTAACAATTTAAAAAATTTGATACACAGAGTGCTTGATTTCTACTAATTATTACAAGACTACTTTTATGTATATTAATAAAATTAATCATTCATAAAGATGTCTGGACTAAAATAAAATTTTGTAATTCAAACTTAAAAGTTTCAAACTTGTTTTATTAATTAAATTAATTTTATTTAAAATATTTTTTTTTTACAATTTCTCACCAAATTAAATTTATGCTATAAATTTTTTAAATTAGGAAAAAAACAATACAAGAAAAGTTTGGATTAAGGTAATATATATGCTTGAGTAACAATTAATGATTGATCTTTTATTTTTCAAATATTAAATATAAAAGCTATGCAGAAAAATTTGCTATCATTTTTTTATTGATTTAGTTTCGACTTCATATATTTTAAAGACATTCTCAAAAAAAATCACAATTTTTGAAAGGTTCTATTTACTTAAAATTAAATTGTTATCTATTGCAATTGTTTTTAATATTTTTTGAAATTTCAAAATTTTTAATTTACATTTATTAGATATTTTTGTCACTTAAAGACTAGACTATACGCTTGAAGTACTGGCCCATCTATTTGTTGATGTATAAACTTTTTTTTTGTTACGATTCAATTTAGAACAATATAAAAAAGATTGTTTTTTAAATAAACTATGGACAATCTTTTGTTAGCTTACCACATGATAAAGAAAATTTCTTCGGCTCTCGCGATTGTAAGTTCAATTTTGGCACTTTTGCTATGTTGGATAGGATTTTCAGTGCCAGACTGGCTTTTCTATGAAGACAATTTTATGGTTAAAAATAAATTTGGTCTATGGACTTTTTGTTATCAAAATAGAGACTCACATTTTGTTTACACTTGTAAGTCATGGCGCAAAGCTCCAAATGAACTCCCTGATTTTTTAAGAACAACACAAGTTCTAATCACTTTAGCATGTATTTTTTGTACATTTACTGTGATTATCGGAATTATTTCCTTGTTTATTCGACAAGGATATGCAAAACTCATGCCATTAATTGCCGGATTGCTATCCTTAATAACTCGTAAAAATAATCAAATCAAATTTATAGTAAAATAAATTTCATAAATTTAAGTCATACTGGTTTTGATTGCTATATCTGTGTTTGGAAGTGATCATGCTTCATATGCACAAAGCTTGGCTGGCAACAAGTACAATAGAAGATATGGCTACTGGATTTATGTTCTTGTTATTTTATTACTCATCTTATCTACATTTGCATATCCTTTCAGCTTCATTAGTAGTTCGTCATCAAAAAAAGAAGAAAAGTAATTGAATCTATTAACTAATTTAATTTTGTTTAATGACCAAGTTTTCTAATAAATAATTTTTTGTTCAAGAATGCCTCAACAAAAACCAATACAAAATAATGTAATATTTACATTTAGTTTTTATCTAAATTTTAATTAACTAAAATTTAGATGCCTTATCCTTCATTAGGAGTCGGAGGAAACCAACCAGTGAACAGGTCAATGGACTTAATTGACAATAACAGCATTCAAATGAAAACAAATAGTTTTAATGTGCCACCATTGATAAGCAAATCAAATTATCCTAATAGCGTGAGCTAGAAAGGAAAAAAATTTATTCTAAAGAATTAATTTTTTTATTTTAAGAATATGTATTCAAATAGTGATAGAAAAAATACTGGTTTTACAGGTTCGATTTTTCCAAATACGCAGAAATACAATCCAAACTTTTACTATTAAAACAGTTAACAATCAAGATAAAGCAAATCTTTGTTACTTTTTATGATTCTTTTGTTGTTTTATTTTTGAATAAATATTATTCTGATAATTAATCTTTATCATTTGCCGGCAAAATTTAATATTTTTTTAATAGATAAGATAAAAATAAAAGAATGATTAATATTAAATAAAAAACAAAAGAATTTTAATCATAAAACTTAAGATAATGATCATTTTTAAAAATTAAAATGACATTTTTTATCTTAATTTAAACAAAAAAAAGTAATTTAAATAGATTTTAAATCGTATTTTTTTAATTGAAAAAAATATGATTGAAATTTTCTTTTTATTTTTTCTAATTACTAATTTTATTCAAGCAACTATTCTCGATCAAAAATACCATAGCCATGAAGAAATAACAAATCTACTAAAAGATCTAAGTGTTAAATATCCGAACAAGGCACATTTCTACTCAATTGGTAAATCAATAAAAGGAAAGGATTTATGGGTTTTGGCGTTGGCAGATTCCAAGCCTGATGAACATGTTTTACTGCGGCCCGAAGTGAAATATGTTGCCAATATACACGGAAATGAAGCTGTCGGAAAAGAGATTTTACTTAAACTAATTGATTATATGCTTCTGAATCAAAATAATGATTCTGATGTTGATTTAATAATGAAAAATATGAGGGTTCACATTCTGCCTCTTATGAATCCAGATGGTTACGAGCATTCAACAATGGGAGATTGTGACTCGATAAAAGGACGAGCTAATTATGCTGGTTTTGATTTAAACAGAAATTTTCCCGAACTTTTTCGCAAAAATAGAAATAAAATTCAGACGGAAACAGAGGCAGTTTTAAAATGGATGACAAAAAATAAATTCATTTTATCCGGGTCTTTTCATGGTGGAGCTCTTGTTGCCAATTATCCATTTGACAATTATTTTAATTCAGTATGGTATTTTCCCAAAAAAAGTAGCACAAACGATGATGATGTATTTAAAAATTTAGCTCTAACTTATTCGCAAAATCATCCGAAAATGAAAATGGGATGTCAAGATCAAGCTTTTCCTGATGGTATAACTAATGGAGGTATTTAAAAACAAATAAATAAATTAATAATTAAAAAAAAAAGATATATAAAATTTAAAAAGCCGAATGGTATCCTTTAGTTGGTGGTATGCAAGATGTTAATTATTGGAGATATGGATGCATGGAAATCACATTAGAAGTTAGTTGTTGCAAGTATCCACCAGTTAATGAGCTTATAATTTTTTGGAATGATAATAGAAAATCAATGATAGAATTTCTCAAAATGGCAAATACTGGATTAAAAGGAGTTATTAAGTTTAGAGATGGAAGCATTGGTAAATATTTGTCTGTAAAAATTGATTCTAGAGAGCCAATATTTAAAACGAATGATGATGGAGAATATTATAGAATTTTGTTGCCTGGAGACTATACTTTGTCAGTTTTAATTAAATGCAAAGTAGTTTATCGCGCAAAAGTCACAATCAGCAGAGAAAATCCTTTAAAAGTCTTAAATATAACATTACCAAATAGAATTTTTTTGATTTATAAGAACGCTTTGTTGGATAATGAAGCTGAGTTTTGTAGAAAAATTAATTTTAGAAGACAAACAAAAAAAGTTAAATAATTTTTCAAATGATTTTCAGACAATAATTCTAATTTCATGATTAAGAATTTTAAAATTTTGAGAAATGTTTCAATGAATTTTTATGATAAATTGAGTTCAAATTTTTTCTCATTGTTTCTCAATTAAAAAAATCTGAAGAAATAAAACTTTTTTAATTTATTTTTTTTATTCAATAAAATTGAACACAAATATGATCAAAACATTTTTAAGCATTAAAATAATAAAACAATAAAATTATAAAATAATAAATAAAAATTTCTTTTAAATCAAAATAAAAATTACGTTTAAAAATAAAAAAAGATAACTGATATTTAAAAAAATTAACTAATTTTTTAGAAAATAAGCTTTTTTTTAAATACAAAATAAAAAAAAATGAAAAGTAAAGTGTGGAATGATAGAAAAGCCTTAAATAAAAAGTTTAATAAAGTTTTATAGAAGATGCTGTAAAAATCATCTCCGACTTGAGCTAAAAATAAAAAAAATTCGTCTGTAAAATTTAAAAATACCAAGAATAATTAATTTTTTTTATTAAGAAAAATTGATTTTGAACAGATATTTTAAATGCTTGTGCAAAATACTTCTAGCCACCAATGAAGGTGCCATTGGTGAATTTCTAAATATTTGTCATTAGACAATTTTTTCAATAGATTGTCGTTAAATTTTATACGAATTTCTAATGTTTATTTACTAGGCAATTAAAATTATATTTGAAGAAAATTTTTGATATTTTATTCATCATTTTTTCGTAATACTTGTTTAGACATATTAGATAAAATCCAGACTAGGAGAAAATTTTATTTAAAATGATTTTATCTATTCTTAGTTAAATATTAAACTAATGGATTTATTTAATTTAAAATAAGCATTAAAATATCATGTAATTTTTCTATTGTATCTGGGAAAAAAATCTATTTAATAATCTTAAAATATTTGAAAAATTTTTTCAAAATTGAATTACTAATTTTTAAATTTCTATGATGATAAATGTTAAAAAAAGGCACTTTTAAACGTTAAAAAAAATTAATTTTTGTGTTTCAATTAATAATAAAATTATCATCGAAAATCAATGTCGATTCTTATGTAAAAAAAAATCTTGGAAAATCTTTTGATGTTAATTTAGAGAATAATGAATACGTCATTTTTGTTAATTATATTTTTGATTTTTAAAATAAAGACTCAACTAGTTCACAAACCTTATGAAGAAAACAAGTTTACACAAGCTATCAATTTTCTTTCAGAAATTTGTCAAAAACACAAAGACAAATGCTATCAGTATTCTATTGGGAAGTCTATCCTAGGAAATGATTTAATAGTACTATCTATTTCTGAAAAATATCCTGATGTTCATTTGTCATTAAGACCTGAAGTAAAGTATGTAGGTTGCATTCATGGAAATGAATTTGTAACTCAATATGTATTACTTCGTTTAGTTGATTATTTATTGACTCAAAACTCTGACCCAAACGTCAAGTATATATTAAAAAACATGAGAGTACATATTTTGCCAATCATTAATCCTGATGGATTTATAAAAAGTAGTCCAAGTGATTATTCATCTCTTTTAGGTCGATCGAACCATGCTGGTTACGATCTAAATCGAAACTTTCCTGATCTATTCAAAAATAATACATCAATAACTCAGCCCGAGACAATGGCTATTTTGGACTGGTTGGAAAGAAATACTTTTGTTCTTTCTGCGAGCATAAATGCAGGATCTCTGGTCGCTGTTTACCCTTTTGATAATTATCATTATTCTGACTTTTATGGAAACAAGACAAGTAAAACCCAAGATAATGATGTTTTTATGAATCTTGCAAAAACATATTCATTCAATCATCCATTTATGTGGAATATTTCCTTTAGTAGAAAATTTATTGATGGAATTACTAATGGAGGTATTTTTTTATTAAAAAAAATTGTTTTTAAAATATTAATTTGATTATTTTGTTTTTTAATTTAGCCGAATGGTATCCAATATCTGGTGGCATGCAAGATGTAAATTATTGGAAATATGGTTGCATGGAAATAACTCTTGAAATAAGTTATAAAAAATATCCAAATGAATCTTCACTTTTGAGATTGTGGCATGAAAATAAGGTACCTTTGCTTGAATACTTGAAAAAAGCGAACACCGGTGTAAAAGGAATCGTCACATTTGAAAATGGAATTCCTGTAGAAAATGCTACAATTATGATCGACTTTAGGGAGCCATATTTTAAAACGAATCCTAACGGAGAATATTATAGAATACTTTTGCCTGGAACATACAATTTAAGGATTGCATTTGGATGTTTATCAATATATCAGACCAAATTTACCATTTCAAATGGTTTGGAGCCTTTAATTTTAAACATAACTATTTCCCAAAATTATTCTAAAATTTTTACATCATCAATTCTAGACAGATATTCAATATTTTGCTCTAGTAAAATTGAAAAAACAACAAATGATAATACGAATTCATCATATTACTTAAAATTAAATTATTTTCTTTTTAAGCTAATCATAATTTTTAATTATTCTTTTAAACTTTAAGCCTTTTTTTAATTTTTTAACTTTAATTTTACAAGTAAAATTTTTATAGGCAAAAAATATACCCCATTCTTTTTTAACAAATACAACATCTTTTTTATTAAACAAAATATTTATTATTTTTCTTTGATTCTAAGTCAATAAAAACGTATATTTTAATAAAACTTTAACAAAATTAATAAAAAATAATTTTTTATAATAAAATACCAATAAAAAATAAAATATGTATTTTTCCTAATAAAAAATACCAAAATAAAAGATTATTATTTTTATTTATTACATTTGAGTGATTAACATTTTTTTTTACAGTATCAATATCTTCTTTTAAGCGTTGCTGAATTGCATTTTGGAATAACAAGTTGTTCATGATCTTCTTGAAATTGATTTTTTTCATTTTAAATTTTAAATCAAATATATCGTCATTTTCAAGTTTAAGTTCTTGGCTAACCATTTTTTCAAAAATTTTGTATTCTCTTATCCTAATTTCAGGTCTGATCATATTTTTCCGTTAATTATTTTATCTATTTGTTTTTCTGTACCAAGCTAAAAATAAAATAATTAATTAATAAAATATAAATAATATAAATAAAAAAGTAATTAAATTTGACAAAGTCAATTTTCGTCTTTTTTTAAATACGAATTTAAATATTCTATTATATTAGATAATCATCAATTGAAAAAAAATATTTATTCTATAAAAAAGAGTGAATTTTAATATTTTAGTATAGAGTTTAATTAATTTAAGAGGTATTAAAAATAGCTGTTCAATTATTATTAATATCTTTATTTCATTTATGGTCTTTTGTTAAAATCAATTAATTCAAAAAAAATTTTGGTTTTAAATAAAATTATTGATTTAAAAAAAGAGTCTAATTTTACAATATTTATTTTAAAAAGGTGTGAAATATAAATTGTCTGATTTATCGTAAATTTACATTTCGTTACACAATAAAAAGTTACTATGCTAAAAACTATCTATTTATTAACAAAAACTATAGAAATTCTATCTAAAATTTGTCATATGTCACAAAATAACTTTTAAATTTTCACACTTTTCTAATATTTTATTTATATTTTTAAATTTACCAAAAATATCATAGTTAAATTAAATTAAATAACAAAAAATGGGTTATAATGAACAACTTTAAAATCATATTTAACATATTAATCATAATTTGTGTATTTTTTTTATTTTTTTTTTAAATTAGAATAAATTTTACTACTTTAATGTATATTTTTATCTTTTCGTTATGTTTTTAGTAAACTAGTATAATTTTTTTATAATTCATAAACTTT
>PJRA01000005.1:2354924-2365576 GCA_016987375.1 Brachionus koreanus
AACTCGATGCAGTAGCCTCTGTGTCAGATCGGAGCTGTTGCTCAAAAAGGTACTTGAAAAGGAGGTGAGCTCCTTCCCATTATCTACTAGGATAGAATAGGGTAAAAAAAAATGTATATATGCCTAAAGTTTTTCAGGACTGACATTTAGAGTTCGAGCGGGTCAGAGAGATACCTATAAGACTTGACTATCTCGAGATCACTTTGGACTTTCCCATATTCAAATACATTTTATTATCAACACATCAGCGTTGTACGACTTCAACCATCTTCTGAGGAAGGTGACTAAAATGTAAGCTAGAATGTCGTCTGTGTACTTTAGTAATTGACAATTTGTATCTCTTCATAAGAGACATAAATGAGTACCTACCCCTTGAAGTCAAAAACTTAAGTACACAGACGACATTCTAGCTTACATTTTAGTCTCTATTTAAAAATTAAATATCAAGAATATAATTCGAAAATTAATAGAACTAAAAGAATATAGAACAACTCATAAAAGTGAAAGTGATCCGCATTAATTTCATTTAAAAAAAATTAAAACATTCAAACTGAATATTCTAGTTCATATTAAATTAAAATTTGATTTGATTTTTTCAATTGTTCAAATTCAATATAATATAAATTACTTGGAGAAAATTCACAAAAATCTGCATACCAAAAATTTCATTAATTTGATTGTTATTTTTTTAATTAAATTTTTAATTCATTGAGGCATACAGATTGATTATTTCTTTTTTTTCTTTAATTTTATTATAATATTTCATTTTATGATATTTCTTTTTAATATAAAATGACTGTATTCTAATTTAATATTTGATATTATAAAATCAAAATCTTTTGAAATATTCCACCTAAATTGCCACTTTGGCATTATTTAAAATATTTAATCTTTTTTTAACCGTCTTGATAGAATTTTATATGCTTTCATGGGATTGATACATTCACCTTGATACATTCATTCAAACATTAAAATTAGTAAAGAAAAATTTCAATAGAATAAATTATAACAAAACATTTCTTAAATTTATTTCAGATTTTTTTTTATTTCGAAAATAATAAGCTTTCTTTTTGATTTTTCATATATTTAAATATATGATGATATTGGCCTCTATTTTTATCTTCTTCTTAGTTGATCTAAGAGAAATGTACGAATTTAAGTATCATAACCATTCACAAGTTTATGAGTTTTTATATGAAAACGCCAAAAATTATCCTGATAAAACTCATCTATACTCAATTGGAAAGTCAACTCTTGGCAAGGACTTATGGGTTTTAGCAATTGCAGATACCAATCCGTCAATGCATGTCCCGCTTAGACCTGAGGTAAAATTAATTGCTAATATTCATGGAAATGAAGTGATAGGAAAAGAAATTCTTCTAAAATTTATAAATGACATCCTTAAAAATCAAAGCATGGATTCGGACCTTGATTCGATAATGAAAAATATGAGAGTGCACTATTTGCCTCTAATGAATCCAGACGGTCTTGCTAAAAGCAGAGAAAATGATTGTAACAGCGTAGTTGGGCGCTACAATCATGCAGGTTATGATTTAAACCGCAATTTTCCAGACCTTTTTCATGATTCAAGCCAAACTGCTCAAGCAGAAACAAGTGCTGTGCTTAATTGGTTCGAGAAAAATAATTTTATTCTATCTGCAAGTTTCCATGGTGGTTCTTTGGTTGCAAATTATCCATTTGATAATTATGATAAATCTACTAGCTATTATGAAAAAGAGAGCCTTACAAACGACAATGATGTTTTCGTTAGTTTATCTAAAGCTTATTCTTTTAATCATTTAAATATGAGAACAAAGCGATGCTCTTCATTTGAGACGTTCGATGATGGTATCACTAATGGAGGTAGGCATACCAAAAAATGAATTAAAATTAAATTTCTTTATTTATTTCAAGCTGACTGGTATCCGATAAATGGTGGCATGCAAGATGTTAATTATTGGAAATATGGATGCATGGAGATTACACTTGAGGTTAGCTGCTGTAAATATCCTTATAGTACAACGCTGGAAAATTTCTGGAATGAAAACAAAAATGCAGTGATTGAATTTTTAAAACAAGCAAATACTGGTGTTAAAGGAATTGTTAAGTTTGAAAATGGAATACCAGTTGGAAATGTCACAATTAAATTCGATTCAAGAGAGCCTTATTTTAAAACAAACAAAAATGGAGAGTATTATAGATTACTTTTGCCTGGTGTTTACAATCTTAGTATTTTATTCGATTGTAAATCGGTGTATACGTCTCAAATTACAATACCAAGTGATTCTAGGCTATTAATACATAATATTACATTATCAAATACATTTTTATCAAGCTATCAAAGCGCTCGCTTAAATAATTATGCGGTTTTTTGCTCAAGAGCTTCTAGCGCAAATTTAGATAATTTTCTATTGAATAATGCTCAAAAAAACAATTTTAGATTAAGTATCTACACTTTTTTTGTTCTTTATTTAGCTTTTGTTTAAATTTCATCGTAAATTTTTAATTTTTTTTTGAATACTAAATTTTATTTTTAAATTCATTAAAAAAATACACTTTTGAAAAAATAAAGCATTTTGAATAATAGATCTTAATCAACTAGAAAAAACTGGATTTTTTTTTTAAATGAGCCAAAGATTGCTTTTTTTCCGTTTATTTTTAAGTTTTAATTCTCGAGGTTAATCAACTGGCTATTGTCTGTGCCTCAAGAGACTGAGGTATTTTTGAAAGCTCAAATTTAGATAAGTATTTTTTTCTCAGGTTAAGAAAAATTTAAGGAAAAAACTCGGTGGAGGCTATATATATAAAATTAGAAGGCGAGGCGTAGCAGAGCTTTCATACAAAATTTTGGGCCAAAATTTGCGAGCCGCAGGCGAGAACTGTTTGTAAATGCGAAGCTGTATCTATTTTTCAAGAATATTTTTAATAAAATATAAGGGCAGACTTAAGATTGCTTGCAATTTTGAACCTAAAGAAATTTTTTAATAAATTTTCAAAAATGACCTTTATCTGAATTGAAGCAAAAATTTATTTGTTAAAATTAAATAAAAACTATTATTTTTGGTTATATTAATTTCTAAAATAGGTTAGAATAACTAAATTAAAAAGAGTCAATGAAGAGACGAAAGAAACCTAAAAATTAGCAAGGCGAGGCGAAGCCTAGTCCTGAATTCGTAATTCTTAAGTGCTCGGTTATTTTTTCTTTTGATTTACTAGAAAAATAAGCTGTTAAAACTTCACCATATAGAGCTATACCTGCTTCATTTTGTGAATCTATTTAACAGCGCCAAAAACGACTTATTTATTTTTTTGAGAGCTCTAAAACTAAGAACTCTTGATTCTGTAAAAACTCATTTATTCTTGAGAATTTCTTATTTTTTGCAATTTTAACTTTATCAAATAAATAATGGGCAATGTGAAATTTCTTAACTGTAGATAAAACAAAGTTATTTACAAAGATTTTGCAGACTTGCGCAGTAAGTGAAACAACACTTGTTTCACTTTATTTCATATGCAGAACAAATTTTTGACAATTAGAAATTTTTTCAACTTTTTGAATAGGAAATTTTTTATGAAATGTGGGATGGAAAAAAATCAAACCAAGTACTTTATTTTCATTGATCTTTTATTTTTGATTAAAGGATCGTTAATTTTAATCAATAATAAATTTTGATAAAAATGTTATTAATTTTGATTTAGTTGAAGAAAAAAGAAAAATTCAAATAAACTAAATAAAATACAAATTGATTATATCATTCAGAAAAATTAATCAATAAAAAAAATTAATTAAAACTGGTACATTAGTGAACGGAACAGCTGTGCCAACGATTTAATCAGTGTTTAAATATTTTTCAACATTGATAGCTTTAAAAATTTGACTGTTTGATTCAATAAATCAAGTTTACCAATTTGATAGCTTGTTTAAAGTCATAAAGTATATTTGGCATGAGGCACCTGATTTTACAGAGGAAAAAAAAACTTTATCATTTCTTTCACACAAAAATTTCAACTTTTGCACTCGTTTATGCATAAAAACTCCATCAAGCTGTCCTGTTTCAACATTGCGTATTTCAATGGCTTTACTACCCCAGCCCATTAGCTGACCATTTGAGCAACATGTCACCGATGATGGCAATTCACCCCATTGTAAAACAATATTTTTAATCATTTTACCATTGGTATCAACATAAACTCCTTCGTTGTTGTAGCACAATAAAAGATGCATACCTCTACTATTAGGCAAAACTACAATTGTATGAGGTTGAATAAACATGTCTGTTGGTGAAACTCTCGGTATGTGAATGTCAAAGACATTTCCAGAGTCAAGATCAATAGCATGAAAGCCTATATTAGAACCGTATAGTACTTTCATACGGGTATCTTCTTCTATTGATAAGTCGACTAATAATGGCTTGTGTTGAAGATTTGGAAACGATTTGAATGCCATAAATTTACAGTATGGCTTTTGAGCCCACGCATAAACTTCTATACTGTCTTTAAGACCTACTACCAAAAATTTTATCTTATCGAATTGAACAATTTTAAAGTGGACACATCCTTCTAGTTCACCGACATTTACATAGCCAGGTTTTTTCTCACTCTGTAAAAATATATTTTTTTAAAATAAAGCGCTTTAATTTTTAAAAAAAATTTTACTGTGTTTGTTTTGACTATTTTGTTTTTTAACCAACTGAGATAGTATACACGGATTTTGTTCTTTTTACCAGAAATGGTCACTAAAATGTTAATACTTTCAAGTACATCCAATTGTTGAAATCTGCGTCTATTTATCAACGGATAAACTTTGCCTTGTCCACTACGATCAAGAAGCATTAGAGAATTCTCCGTGCCAATCAATAAATTTACACCTTAAAAAAAAAATTTTAAATTATTGAATTGAAAAAAATTTGAAGTTTTGAAAATTGAAAATCGGAAATATTCTTAAGGCTGTTTGGACAAATTTTGCCGATCATAAAAAATTAAATTAATTTTTTTTTTAGTTCAAATTTATTTTCTAATAAAATTTTTCTTTGAAATTTCCATTTTGTAAATTTTATATTTAAAAATATTTTTAAATTACCCCATAAATTAGCACACAAAATATCGGAATTAAATTTTTTTCGATATTTTCTTATTTCTGGAGCATCATTTTGACTATCCGCCGGATTTGGCGTAACATTCACATTTATCTTTGGAAAAAAAACTAATTCTTGGAAAATTTTTTTCATTTTTAATTCAAACCTGATTGTTTTTTCTAATCTGAGGTTCGTTTATAGGCTGAACCATAGCACCTCCGACACCAGAGCCGACACTAATACCAACATTTGAATTCAAGTTATTTGACTGGCTTGATTCAATGACAGATTTAGAATTGGTTGGATTATAGGAGACAAAAGAAGCAGGAACTTGTGAATTATGTGTTGGCGAAATGTTTGGCAATGGCACATTCGGTTTGCCCGAATTCTCGCGTCGAATTATCAAAGTACCACTTTTGTTTGACAAAGAGACAAAATTGTTGGCCTGTGTATTTATTTCGTTTAGTTTGCATTGGACTTGTTGATCAGAATTTGTGATCAAATCATCGTCATCCAAATCATCTTCAATATTATTGAGCACATCTTCAGTATTTTCTTTTTCGCTTCCAGATGACGATGAAGAAGATGAACGTGAACGAGAAGATTCCGAAGAAGAAGAAGAAAGTGGTGATAAAGAAATAGCAGGTGCTTGGGTCGAATTTCCAACTGAAGTTTTTGTTGGTTCAGCCTTTTTTAGAACAAATTCGCTTAAAAGTTCATTAGCCACTGCATCTAGTTCTTCTGGTTTACGGTCCATATTTGCATTTCTACCAACAAAACTTGTCCTATTGTTCGATTCAGGCTTAAACTGGGATGAAAAAGATTGACTAGAGGTAATAGGATGTTGATTAATTGAAATTGCTGATAATCCAGTTGAAGGTTGACAAATCGGAGCAGATATTTGGCTGAAAACTTGCTGATGATGATTAACAGGAACATTCGATGATCTTAATTGGCGTGGTTGAAATTCAGACAAATTTCCACTTGCAATCGGCTGAAATGCCGACATCGGATTTTGAAAATGTTGATGATGATGATGCTGTGAATTGTTGATAAACGATGGTCTATGTTGAACAGGAAAATTATTTTTTTGACTTTTGTTTTCAATAAAAGCTGATATGTTTTTGTTATTAGCAGCAGCCGCTGATCCAATTTGCAATTTGTGAAAATTATTGCGCAATGTGTCATCATCTCGGGTGTTCTTTTGGGTCAATAGTTCACTTTCGTTCTTAAATCCATCATCGTCATCATCCTCATCGCTCTCGTCTGGTTTTATCATTTGGGGTTTTGGAGGCGGCGGCGGCGGTTGACCATGGGCTTGAGCAGCGATAGCGGCAGCCATTGCCGCCGATGCAGCTGCCTCATTTTCTTTTTCTTGTCGCCGAGTTTTTTTCATTCTGTCAATATAGTCCTTTATTTGAATCCTCACTTGTCTTTCCTGTGGCTGATCTCTAATAAATGGATGCTTTAAAAGCTGTTCAGTGCTAGGTCTTAGATGATAGTCCTTGACCAAGCATTGTTCGACAAACGAGTGAAATTTTTTCGACCATTTTTTTGACTTGAGTCTTGGTGCCGAATTACGCGGTATTAAAAATAGAGCCCTCATTGGATGCATGTCGCATAGTGGCGGCTGACCTTCGGCCATTTCAATGGCTGTGATTCCTAGCGACCACAAATCACTCCGGTTGTCGTATGTGGCATCTGGGTTCTCATCACATGCTATCACTTCTGGAGCCATCCAATATGGAGTCTAAAAATAGGAAAAAAATAATTTTTTTAATTTTTTTTTCAGCATTTTTTCTTTGTTTTTACTCCAATGAAAGTATTTCGTCGTCCAATGGTTCGATCAAGCTGTGCAGAAACGCCAAAATCGACTAGTTTTACATCAGCGTTATCGGTAAGAAGCACATTTTGACCTTTGATGTCCCTGTGTATGACTTTGTTTGTGTGCAAATGGGCCAAACCACGCAAAATTTCCCTACAAATGTAAGCAATCCATTCCTCTTTGAGAATATTGTTTTTCGAAGATTTCACTAAATCGGTCACTGAACCAGCGCCGCAAAACTCCATTACAAGCCATAACTGATCGTTTTCATTGCGACCAGCCGCTTTCTTTATAAATGCGCCATAATACGTAGCAATATTTCTGTGATGAGAAAACTTTTTCAAAACATTTATTTCCAACTTTATTTCTTCCTCCTCTTCTTCAGTAACATCCATGACTTTAATTGCTGCCAATTGGCCAGTCTTGGTGTGCCTGCCTTTGTATACTTGACCGTAGGTACCATTGCCAACAACTTCAATTAGATCAAAGATGCCTGCTGGGTCCTTTAGTGAAGCCAAGTCAATATCGTCCAGCGTAGAGTTTGCATTCAAGTTCATTGTGTCTGTTCTAGTCAATTTTTACACAAGAATCGTTAGCAATTTGAATAAAATAGTAAAATTTTAATTTTTTATTTTAAACAAACATTTTAAAATGATTATTTTATTAAAATTTTTAAAACAAAATTTTTTTTCTTTCGGTGCTCGAATAATAAACAAGTAAAACACAATTCTAAAAGTGCGACAAAAATAAAATTTAGAATATTAAAAT
Source organism: Brachionus koreanus (assembly GCA_016987375.1). Lineage (NCBI taxonomy): Eukaryota > Metazoa > Rotifera > Eurotatoria > Ploima > Brachionidae > Brachionus > Brachionus koreanus. The sequence continues at coordinate 2,362,593 of PJRA01000005.1, forward strand.
TAGGTTTTGTTGCATTTTTAAAAACTTAAATTTTAAAAAAATCTAATTCAAAAATGCACTTGAAATTGTCAAATTTAATCAAATTATTCAATCAATTCTAAAACTTTTTTTTAAATTTTTTTTCAGAATTTCCAAAAAATTAAAATCTAAAAGTTAAAATTTTAAAATTATGAAAAAAAAATCACCTGTGTGCTTAGGCGATACCAATTCAATCCTGAATTTAAAAATATAAAGACCTTTATTAAATTGAAGCTTTTGGAAGCCAAACAAAATTGTTATTGAAATTAAAAACACATCGTTTGAATTACAGGTGAAAAGGCAATAGTATTTTAAGCAAACCAAAAGTCATTCAAAATGATTTAAAAAAAATTAGCTAAATTTATTAGGCTAGTGAATAAGTTTCTTATTAAACTAAACTTAGCAATTAAAATTAAAAGTTAAAAGCTTTAGATATTATCGAAGATTACATAAGATTTAGATTTTTGCTAAATTGTTTTGTTCTTACTTAGCTCATATATTTTTAATTGAAATACGAAAAAAAAAAGAAACATAAAAAGGCGATAGTTTGAAGTAAACTAAGCTTTCAAAGGGTTTGTTATGCAACATATTTTTCAAATTAGAATGACGAAATTTAACAAGAAAAAAATAAACTTAAACCAACTGCTTACAATAGTTAGTGAGAAAAATACAACTATTTATCGAAATCTGGTTTCGAGACAATTTGACTTGAAACTGGGTGCAAACCAGGTCATATTGATTTGTCCGAATAATTGATTTGTGCCTAATATCTTATATTCTAATTAATACTAGCTAAAAAAAAAGAATTTATCTAATCAAAAATTTTACAAATGTTATATTCAAGTAAATAAAAATTACTCAACTTGTAGGCTCAATTTGACTTATTCTAGATCAACACAAAATTCATTTTTATTATTGAACAAAACAAAATTAATTATTATTTTTTTTTAATTAAAAACTAATTCTTTACAATTAGAGAAAATAATTGAAAACATAGATGATTTTTAATTAGAATTTATTTTCAGCAAATATAATCCCATAATTTTCAAAATTAATTTGGAAAAAAATTTTCAATTTTAGCAAAAAAAAATTTTTTATTTGTTCTGAACTAAAATATTTGACTGAGATTATATTAAACATCAATTTTCAAGCCTTAGAAAATTTAAAAAAAAAAATTTAACTTTTATTTAATCTAAATTAAAAGTACAAAACAATTTTATTTTTGATTAATGAGCCCACTCATTTGCTTTATAATAATTCATATAGCTTCACATTTAACAAAAATTTTAAAATTAACTCACTTAGATCAAGTAATTTATTTCTTAACATTTTATATGCTGATACCCGATAAATGACTCATAATTTATTGCTATGAAAAAGTTTTTACAAAATTTAGATCCGATTAACAACTTAAATTGTTTCTTGAAAACTGTGAGCTCCGCCATTTGGCTCAGTTTGGACTAAATCCCTGAACAAAATTTGATACTGAAAATATTTACTAATCTGCTTTATTAGACTATTTAGAAAATATAATATCGAATAAATGGATTTTGGGGGTATAGTTGAAACATATTATAATGTTATTCTAAATATTCGTAGACTTTCGACAAAAAAAATCTCTAGTGCTTGCATTTTACGCCTAAATCATAGTTCATGCTCGTAAAATACGAATATATTTATTTTTTAATGAAAATATATGGTTTTATGTATACATAAAAATCCTATCGCCGCTTAGCTTCGCGTCGATTATTATAATTTGAATTATGATGATGGCTTTTAATACAATGTTAATATGGTTGAAAAATGTTCATTTTATTTTTTAGATATTTTTTTTTGTTCAAGCCATTTAGTATGATTTATTGTTTTGTTTTGAATTGAGTGTGTACAAACTTAAGATCTAAGTAAAGTACTAATGTAAACTTTTTGGCTTGGTTTAATGATTAGAATAATTTCACCTAAATGGCCCTAATTAATCATGACTAAAGCCCCTCGTAAATGCTAATTTAACTTGAATAAATTTTGTATTTTTTCTACTCGATATTTTTTTTAATTCTTTTAAATTTTATTCAATTAAAAACAATTTCAATCTTGAATAGTTTTCTACGAGATTTCGAATTTTTTTGAATTTTTTTTTCAAGAAATATTTGAAAAGATTCTCAAAATACTTGATTCAGGTCATGCATTGCTAAGGCTACAAACCAATCTAGCTAAGAGCCAAATATTTGTGTTAAAAATGAAATAGGCGAATTTCTAGCTAAAATAGATCTTTTTTTTCACCTAATAAATCACAACTTGATCAAAAAAAAGTAAAAGAAAATTTGATAATAAAGATGGGTTGGATAAAAATTATCATATTTATCATAGACTAGCATGCAAAATATAAACAAAAATAAGATTAAAAATATAAAGAAATAGAATTTTAGCTATTTACGGAAGTTTTGTCGAATAAATAAACTTTGCTCAGTTTTCAGAAATTTATTGATTTATGAAATTTAATTTTGATTATGGTCATAAAATTTGCGTGAGAAGTTTATTGGTTTTTTTCGTCTGAATGCCAGTGAAATCCGATATAAAAATCGATATTTTAAACAAATTTACAGCAAAAATATTATTTTTGCTGAATTAGCTGAGCTAATTCAACAGCACTTTTCAAGCCTGACTTCATGCTAATGTGGCTAATGTGCTAATTAAAAAACCAAGTTATAAAAATTTGCAAATATAATTTCAAAATAAAGAATGTGATAGATAAAACTATTAAATTTTATTTGTTATGAGGTTTAAAATTTCATATTTATCAATGCTTCACTCGATTTAATTTAATATATTTTTTTAGAAAATAATCTAGACAAAGCCTTTTTTTACTCTATTCTATCCTAGTGGATAATGGGAAGGAGCTCATCTCCTTTTCAAGTACCTTTTAGAGCAACAGCTCCGATCTGACACAGAGGCTACTGCATCGAGTTGAT
>PJRA01000005.1:2365622-2440344 GCA_016987375.1 Brachionus koreanus
GTCGAAACCGGTCCCCAATTTTTTGATGAAAGGGGTTTAAAACATGCGCCCCGTATTGAGATATTTGAAGATTTTTCCACCATCAGTGGGCTTTAAACCTCCGATCCTCTGCTTGCATGACAAACTCAAAAACTACTCGGCTAAACGGAGACAAAGCCTTGGCCGGTTTAAATAAAGACTTTTTGAGGTTTTAGAAAAAATAAAGAATATAATTCTATAAAAAATAATACATGTTAAATAATTAAAATTCAGAAAATTTTTGTGAATGAGGAATGAGAATAAAAGCTTTAAATAATTAAAATAAAAAAAAAATTATCTATGAAAGTTTTAATTTTGCATATTAGTTTTTAGAAGTAAAATTTTGATCAAGTCTTTAAGTATAAAATTGTTAATTCTGTTTAAGTGATTAATTTGAATATGAACTCTTAAAATTTTAGTTAGCTTATTTATTTTGATAAAATAAAAAATAGAAAATTGAAAAATTTTCTGTTTTCTTTTCATTTGTTTATCTCAGACACCATTATTACGCATTGTTTTATTTTAATTTAAAATTTTTACTTATCAAATAATGAAAACAAAATAAAACAGAATACTTAGAACTTGGCTCTAAAGAGGTAAATCTAATCTAACGTGATTCTTGTATGTAAGCAAAATCATTATAAAAAGATTTGGATTTTTTACAAAAATAAACTTACCTTTCAAAAATCAAAAGTGAAAGAAGCTAAAAAAAGATGAAATATTATTTAAAACATTTGTGCTATCAACGTGATTAACTTAAAAAAATTTAAAAAAAAGAAATAAATTAAAATTTTGTTTAAAATATAATTATTTTTTATAACATCAGCCATCTAAATCGTCAATTTTAAATATAAATTAATATATTTTAGATGATTTATAAATGATTATATAATATTTTTCTCTATGATTTAGTTTAGATTATGAATAATCAAAAATATTTAGTTTTAAAAAGTTGACTTTTTATTTGATTAATAAAAAATAAACTAGCTAATATGGCCATTAAAACTTTGGCATAATCAATTCTATGAGAAATCATTTTTCTTTATAATTTTATTATCAAAGATATCAAAGAATACATTTAATATCAAATTTAATATCAAAGAATACATTTGAAATTGAGAAAATGTCAAGTTTTCTCTGCTTCTCCTCAAATGATACATCTTTCAGAGTATTTGGCATTGAACTATAAATGGATAGATTGTTTTGATAAAGCCTTTAATTCATCAATTATTTTCCATTTGAAAAGTTTAAATACTGTTGATTCTGGTTGTAACTTGAATTAGCACAAAAGAAGAATTTTATATTCGAATATTTCTTGTAAACGAAATAATTTATTAATTGAATGTATGGTAAAAGATTTTGTCTTGGAAAATTTATTTTATTTCATTTTAAAAAATATTTATTTTAACGTTTCAATCTCCTAGACATTAAAAATAAAAGAAAAAGGAAAAATTACACAACAAAAAAATTAGGACATCATTTAAACAAGTAAAAATTGCTTTATTATTTTATTATTAATTTGAGGGTAACCTCAGACTACTCAGAATTAATCAAAATCCTTTTTTTTTGTTTAGTAATTGGTGTGGTAATTGACTAAGTGAATAAAAAAATGAAAGTCTAATTCAAGATAACCCCATATTTTTTTTAATTTTTGTATTGAAAATTTTGTATGAAATTTAAAATTGCTTTAAGTTTTCCAATAGGTATCTATAAATAATTGAGAAAAATGTTTGTATAAAGGAGAGCAACATTTTCGGGTTTCGTAGATTTGAATTTAAAAATAATCTTTATTCAAAAAAAAAATTCCGTTTTAAAAAAATATTTCGTTTAAATAAAAATTTTAAAAGATATCTTAACACAATGATTTAAATTTAAGAATATAAGATTTAGAGATCTCTTATCACAATATTTTTTTTCTTTAATCCAATTTTGATTTTTAATTCTTTTCGGTAGCACAATTGAACACAAATGCTCCTTCAAATTAAAAAATTTATAAAATATCGGAAAAATTCAAAATTAGAGCTAATTTTGATAAAATTAATTAAAATTCAAATAATATAAAATATAAAGGAAGTTGATAAAGATACTTTGAATCAGAAAAACAAAGAATTTAGCTTATAAGAAAGAGTTTAGTTCAAAATATTTTCATTTTAGGATAACTTTTATTCAATTTTTCGAAATTCTCCTATAATTGATACCAATTCATAAATGAAAATACTGGTTATAAGTATTAATTACTCACAAAACTTAATACGCATGTTTCTAAAATTAAAAAAAATTAGATTTTAGCTAAGCTTATTTGAAACTGAATTCTCATATATTTTATAAAGAATAAGTCAACTCCACCTAAAATTAATTAATAGATATAAGATCCTCAAATATTACTATATTACTTAACGAAATAAAAATTTATTTGAGTGAATCAAATATTTTTTTTGATTTTAATAATTACATTTCAATTACTATGCCACGTAATAAATATGGAGGAGGTGTAGCTATTTTAGTTAAAGAATACATAGAATTTATTCAAGACTTTTCATTTGAAGAGTTTTCTTCGGAAATTCTCTCAATTAAGTAAAATTATGGAACACACGATCAATTTTATGTGTTTAGCATCTATAACCCACCAAATGTACTTCTTAATTTTTATCTTTTTGAACAAATAAATAAGAAATGCAAAAACTTTATTCTTGGAGGTGATCTTAATGCTCAGTCAAAAGAAATAGACTGTCTAGGAGAAAATCAAAATGGAATTATTTTGGACAGGATAATTAATGAATTGGATTTTTCCCTAATTATTGATAAAACCGCTACTTTCAATATCTTTAATAGAGACTATTTTGAAATTCTTGATTTATTTCTAGTTTTGTCCTCTATAACAAATAAAATTAGTGAGTTTCGTGTTCTCAATAATCAGGATATAACAAGTGACCATTTTCCAATTAAAACTTCCATAATTTTCGATTACTTAATAACTATGAAATCACAATCAAAAAAATTTAATTATAAGAAAGCAAATTGGCATTTATTTCGTGAATTTTTAAATCTCCCGAGCCATTACTTAGTTGCTTCCTCAGAAAGAATATTGTCTGCTGCACATAAAAGTATACCTTTTCAGTCTCAAAAAGTTTTCAAGAGCAGTTTACCTCCTTATATTGGAGACTAGATTAAAGAACGAAGGAAAATAAAAAGATATTTTCAAAAAACTCGCTGTCAAATGACAAAACAAAGATATAATCAATTGACATTCGAAATTAAAATTAGCCTAAAAAAATTTTGGAATCAAAATTGGTTTGATTTTATTAAAAAGATGGGGGAAAACCCATTATCAAGCAGGCCATTCTGGTAAAAAATAAATAAGTTTAGATCAAAAAAAGGACCAAATTTAATCCCTTCTCTAAATCTTAACAACCACGATTTCAAAACAGAAGAGGAAAAAGGAAAATTATTTGGAGAAATATTATCTTCAACGTTCTGTCTTAATCCTTACCTTGAAAACACTGAAAAAGATTCAGAAATAACTCAATCTAATATAAAATATTTTAAGAGTGAAAGTCAGCCTAACTTCAACGAACCGATTAGCCTTAATGAAATGATTTCGGCATTAAAAAAGCTAAAGGGAGAAGCAGCTTGCGGACCTGACCTTATCCACAATCTAATTTTTAAAAAACCTACCTTTAAATTTATTAAAAAAGAGATAATAGATCTTTTTAATCTTAGTCTTCAAGAAGGAACAGTTCCTAAAGCTTGGAAAAGTGCCAATATCACAATGATACCTAAGAAATCTTCTCCTATACAAGATCGGTCTAATTATTGACCTATTAGTATTACTAGCTGTCTGGGTAAGCTACTTGGACGTATTATTTTCTCAAGATTATATGATTTCTTGGAAAAAAAATTCGTTGCTAATCCAGGAACAATCTGGTTTTAGAAAACATCGAAGAACCGCAGATAATTTAGTTTTCCAAAAAGTAGTCGAATCATTTAATAGAAAGAAAAAAGTATGTTGCTTATCTTTTGACATTTCGAAAGCTTTCGATAAGGTTTGGCATGAGGGAATAATTAACAAGCTGATAAAGATAAATATACCTGCCTATTTAATATATTGGATTAAATCATTTCTTAACTGTAGAACACTTAAAGAAATATAAATGATCACACTAGTGATGAATTCAAAATATCTGCTGGCGTTCCTCAAGGATCGGTTATTAGTCCTTTATTATTTAGTATATTTATTAATGATATTCCTAAAAGAAATAAATCTAATAATGAATATTTACTTCTCTTTGCAGACGATCTGGTCACTTTTTTTATTTTAAAAAAAATGGATACATAGTTGAATTAGATATAATGAATATATGGTTGAATTAGAACAGTGGCTTTTCAAGTGGAAAATGAAGATCTCCGTTGAAAAGTCTTGCTCAATGATTTTTACTAAAAAAAAACAAAGAAAGTTCTATTTTTAATTTAAAGATCTAATAGAATAAAATTGAAAACAAAAAAGAAATTAAGTTCCTAGGTATTAAATTCGATTCTAAACTAACCTTTTCTTCAATGATAGATGAAATTAAAGAACGTTGCAATTCAAGGCTAAACTTAATCAAAATCTTGTCAAATAAAAAATGGGGCCTTGACTTTAGAACTTTAGGAAACCTTTATAAGTCTTTGATTGGATCTATTTTAGACTATTCTTTCTCTTGTTTTAACTCTAATTGCTATCTTACTTTTTCCTCTTTTTTTCCTGAATCATCAAATATATAAAAATGTATTCTGTTACTCTCTATCTTAATTTATCTAATTTTAATTTTAATATTTCTCTATTTTTTAACTTATATTATTCTTACTTTATTTTTTTCTTTAATTTAATTTTTATTTTTAATTTAATTTTTATTTTTAATGTCAATTGGTACTACGATGAGAAACTCATTTGATCAATTATTAATTAAGGACCAAGTGGATGAGTAAGGGGAGCAAAACATCTTTTGCTCGCAGCTAACAAAATGTGAAACAAGACGAAACTTTCCAGCCAACCGAGTAGTGAAAAAATGGAATGAGATGAAAAAGTCGGATGTTCAATCAATCAGTTCAAAAACAGTCTGGTATATGTCAGTAGAAACAAAAAAAAGCCTACTAGAATGGGACTATCTTAGTCATCCTGCTTTGTCAGTTTAGTTAAACTTAACCTAAGATATATATATTTTTTTGCCCTAATATATCCTAGTGGTTAATGGGGAAGAGGAAGAGCTTATTTCTTTTTCAAGTAACTATTTGAGCAACAGCTCCGATCTGACACATAGGCTACTGCATCAGTTTGACCATCTATACTGCAAATTTTACCCAGTCGAAACCGATCCCCATTTAAAAAAAGATGTAAAATTTTAAACTGGTCCTTTGAGTGTTAATCAGTAAGAGAAATATTTATTAGTGTATTTTGAACTAATTTTACGTAAAACAAATTAGTGAATAAAAGCATTCTGCATTATAGAACTATTTTATTTATTTGATTAATTAAAAAGTTTAAATAAATACTAAAATTTTTCATACAAAAATAAAAATTAATAATATCGGAACAATAAATCAATTTGATAAAATAATTAAATTCAATATAATTAATTAAATTATAATTCATCAAGATCACAGAAATCAGAAGAATTACTCGAGACTGATTCTAATGATGTCGATCTAATGCACATACTATTGATTGTTGGTTGAAATAAATCAAAATCTAGTTTTACAGGAAGGATGTTGCTATTAATAGAGCAATAATAAATCAGTTCTTGTAAACTTTTAAATTTTTTTTGATTTTGTCCTTGAATTATAACCCGATTTTTACTTCTAATTAATATGTAATGATTTACTCGATTTGTGTTCAAGTAAAGTGGAACTTTAACAGACAAAACGTATGCACTTTTGATTGATTCACTTTTTCTTATAACAAATGCTCCAACTTTAAAATTCTTTAGAAAATTTTCAGCTTCGATTCTGCCAAAGTTTTCTTTAAACCATTCATACTGACATTCAGATGATTCCAATTTTTCAAAAGATATTTTAGTTTTTATTTTTGATTTTATTTGATTAAAAATATTCATTTTTTATTTGTTAGAGATAATTTTCTGTTTTTGATTTCTTAAAATCAATTTATACGAGCTATTGTTGCTCAATCTTAATTGATAAAACATTTTTCACAGCTAAGCGCATGTAACATTTGAAATTAAGCAATTCAAATTAGTCAAGTAATATTTGTTATTCACAAATTTGGTTACACACTTAATTGAAAAATCACATGATACAAAAAGCTAAAAAAGTTATGTAATTAATTAGTGAATTTTATGATTAAAAAAAACGAAACTTAATTTGATATCAATAAATTTTAATGGCTCATAGAGGACTTTTGATTGTGTTTGAAGGCCTAGATCGTTCTGGCAAATCAACTCAAGTGAAGATGCTGGCTGATGTGTTGAACTCCAAGAATTTAAAGTCGGAAATTTGGCGCTTTCCTAATCGGAGCACTTCAATCGGAGGATTGATAAATGATTATCTGAGCAAAAAAATAGAGTTAGACGACCATGCTGTTCATTTATTGTTCTCGGCTAATCGATGGGAAGCTGTTTCTGAAATGAAGACTAAATTAAATTCTGGTATTAATTTAATTGTTGATAGGTATGCCTACTCGGGCGTTGCATACACATCTTCCAAGGAAGGTTTTGACCTGGACTGGTGTAAACAGTGTGACACAGGTCTATTGAAACCGGATTATGTGTTTTTTATGGATACAAAAATAGACGATTTGGAAAAGAGACAAGATTTTGGACAAGAAAGATATGAAAAAATTGATTTTCAGAAAAGAGTCTATTCAAATTATAAAAAATTGTTTAATTTTGAAAATGTGAACGAGTGTAAAGTTATCAATGCTAAGGATACAATCGAAAATTTGCATCAAATAATTCTAAAAACAACGGTTGAATTGATTAAAAGTGAAAAATTTTTGTCAAATAAATTCTCTTTTCTATGGTAAATCATTTTGAAGCAGTTTTTATAGCATGAATTATTATTTTTTTTAATTTTTATATAAATAAAACTTTGTATGTCTTTATTATTTTATTGTTAAAGAAATAATTACGCAAAAAAATATACTAAAATAATTATCTATTAAAAAATTCAATAGTCACTCATATAATTTTTAAAAAAATAAATTATTAAATTTTTTTTTCTAGTTGTGCCAAAATGGTTTTGTAATAATGTTCGTTATAACTAATAAAATAAAATAAATTTTTATTAAATTAAAAAAAAACAATATATTTTGAACAAATTAAATTATTAAAGTAATCATTTTTCAATTGTGTTGTAATCCAATTTCAGGGTAATTTTAGAACGCTTGAAATTAAATTTTGTTATGTTGTTTTGGGCATTTTTGGCTTTAAAGTTCTCCCATAAATATGAAATAAATTCGGAAACTAAAACATAGTTTGAATTAGACTCAAGTAATCGGATTAAAAAAAATCCATTTGAATATATGTAATATTGAATAAATAATTGCAGTAAAAATCCATCTTTTTTAGCGTTAAAATATTTGCAAAATTTTAGATGTTTAACAATAAATTTGTAGTTTGATTTGGTTTCATTAAACAAAAAAAGTTTGCTCCACTTGAATAACTCTATTATGCTCACTGGAATAAGTAAAAGTGCTACCCACAAATATAGAATTAGGTATATTTTTTCATTGAAAAGATTGTAAGGCAAAACGCATTCAAATGTGTACAAATGATTAGTTGAAATTGCATCATTTTCTTTAATCCTTACTTCGCAAATAGCTACTTTAGGAAAAACTCTTGAATGATAGGCATTTATTTCAGAATCACCAGAAAAAAAGTGATTAAATGCTGCTTTCAGGTAAAAAAATTCACTAGTATCCACAGTCATAAATGTATTTAATGAAAAAAATACACTAAATGTAATTCCAAAGATTAAAATTTTCATAAAAATATAACTTAAAATTAGTGTTGAATTGTTTAACCGATTAAATACATTACTTAGACAAGAATTAGTGTCCGTAGTTAGATAAATTGACTTGGAATAATTTTCAAATTTTTTTTTTGTATTATAGTGTTTATATTTACTATTTAAGCGAACTGTTATTGCCATGTTTTTTATTCTATTTGGTAGAATTATTGAGCTTAGATATTGAAAATTAAAAGATTTGTCAGGTAATTCACGAATAGGTTTTTGAGTTGGCATTACTAAATTGAATAGATCATAGTCGAATAAGTAATGGCTAAGAAAATGCCATACGGCTTTCGGAAAATAAAAACTAAATGCTATAATTATTAGATATATAGTGACCCATTGATAATAAAACAATAAATTTTCTTGTTTGTAAGAAAGACTAAGAACATCAAGTTCATACTTTGAATCAGCATAATATGTCCCATTAATCCAACAATACTTGTTGATAAAGTTTTCATATCTTTCCAATTCAGCTGGTACCCAGCAGTTTATTGGAGAGGAATAAAATTGACCAAATGTTGAAATACTTATTAGAAAAGCTAAAAGAATAGTTGTATATCTGTTTAGTAATCTGTCATTGGCAAAATCATTATAACTTTTTGCTGGGGACTCAGATAATTTTTCTAATAAAAATTCCATGGTTGTTATTTTATTGGCTATTTTTGATATGTTTTTTGAAAAATTTATTTTACCAACGAGTCAACCATAACCAAAAAAACAAACTAATTAAAATTTTGAATAATTCATCAATACAAAATTCAAGAAAAACAACTCAAATATTTAGTCATAAAAAATGAATTAGTTAGAAAAAATTTCAAATTAATAATCAAAATAATATGTAAAATTATGTTTCTAACTAATAAAATATTCATTTTCGATTTTTATTAATCAATTTTATTTGTTTTAAAGATTAATAAATTTTTAAAGAAAATTAAAAAAAGATTTTTTTCAATCAATACTCAACAATAGAAAATTTCCACTTTCAGATTTTTTGATAAAGTCTACGAATATTGTTTGATTTTTTTTAAAATGAATTTTACTGGATTTCCATTTAAAAGTTGCCTATTTTTTCATTACATTAAATTTATTTTCTAAATTATTTAGTAGTAGTAGTAGTTCTTGCTGAAACAAGTAACGAGTGTCTGAGCCTATCACCGCCGATTGGCCGTGTAGAGCTGTAGCAGCCGAATCTTTTGAATAAACTAGCAGTTGACTTAGATTTCACCACATTTTATGGCAACTATTACCAATGCGGAACCACTCTGTTTGAGAAAAATACATGTCTGGCACTTACTGAAGCTGCAAAATCTTTTCTAATTTGAGCCTGGAAACTTTCTCTCTGGACTCTGATGCTATTTCCTCTTAAAGCCCCGACTGGACCCTTGTTTTCTGATCTTTTCATTCTGTTGATCAAGCCTACCTTTTCTATTCCATTCACTAATTTGTACATTTCAATGAAGTCCCCTCTCACTCTTCTTTCACTTAGCTTTGTCAGTCCTAATTTCGTTAACCTCATTTCGTAAAAAAATGTTTCTTAGAGATAAAGGAATTTTTGTTGCACAACAAAAATTGTACCTTTTCCAACGCATTTACATCTCTTTTTATAATTGGATTCCAAACTTTTACTGCGTAATCTAGATGGGGTCTCACTATGGAAGTATACAATCTAACCCACAGTCTTTCTTTTCTACTTGTAAACGTTCTCTTTAACATTCTAAGTACCATACTCGCTTTCGCACAAGCACTTTTCACTTGGCGAGTCCACTTTAAATCTGATGAAATAATCACTCCAAGATAGTGTGACATTTGAGTTGCCTTTTTGTGTATATTTATGTCTTGCATTTAGTCTGCCGAAATGCAGTACTTTCTATTTGTTAACACAGAGTCCCATTCGTCAGACCTCTATTCAATGACATACTACGTCCAGATCTTTTTGTGACTTCGTTCTCTCATAAACTTGATTAACTTTGCCAAGAATTTTTGAGTCATCTGCATACAATTCCATTCTATTTGAAACGCAGTTAGGTAGGTCATTTATGTACAGAATGAAGAGCAGGGGTCCCTTGCCGAACTCCTTTGATCATCTAGAAACTTCGTCGCCAATGACAACTCGCTGAGTTCTCATACTCAAAAAGTCTTCTAACCAACTTACTATTTTCTCACCTAACCCATTCATTTTGGTCTCAAAAACACTTTTTAATCTTGAATTTTCTGACATTCGCAAAAGAAATTAAAAAAAACAAAATTGTATCAAAGCCGAGTTTGTGACGTGAATAAGTTTTTCTTCTACCAAAAATGTCCTGTATTGTTGGGAATTTTTCAAAACAAGTCGACTCCCAACTAACTATTTTTAACATTTGGAAAGGATTTTAGACCTTATGAAATAATCTTTATTTAAAACTTAATACTTGTATATTATTCCTTAATAGTTCTTAATCATTTTTCGTTTAAAAAAAAATTAAAAACATCTGAACATGGGAAAAAATTAAACTTTTTTCTTTTTATCTTCTATTGTAAACAAGAAAATTTTCTAAATAAAAATAAAAATGTATTAATACATTTTTTAAATGGCAATTTACTGATAAATTTTCTTTTAAACAAAACACATTTTTTTTGAGAAAAGCAACTCAAATAAGGGAAAATTTTTGACAAATACTATTTAATTAAGAGTTAATTCTACTTAAAATATATTCATTTTTTATTTATCGTAAACAATTGAAACAATAATACTTGGAAATAAACATCTCATAGCATCTCAATTCAAATTTGCAGTTGCACACTTGTGTTCCCATAGATTATCTTGAAAAGGACAATCTGTTATTGTGAATAAAATCAAGATTCGAAAGCTACAAAGAGGCAAATAGATTTTATCTTTTCCCCTAGTCTTCTTGCTAGGGATATTTTATGATTTTATTTTCAAGTATTATTTTTACAATTTAATTAATTTTGTAATTGATAATTAAAAATGATCCTAACTTCAGTATTTTTGTTTTTAAATAACTTTTACTATTTTTAAATATTATGCGCGAAAAATAATTTATGTAAATAAAAGAAAAATTAAAATTTTTGCATTAGGTTCGATGGAAAGAAAGAAAAAAAATGCGTGATTTAAGACTAATATTAAATCATGAAGTAATCTTCAAAAAGTCCTCTAAAATTGCAAATATGCTAAGTGTTAAAACAAAATTGAAGACCGAGTATATAACCCTATATTATTGTATTATTGATTATTGTTATTCACTTCAATGTTGTGTGATATTTATGATTCAGTCATTTATTTAGTAAGGTAAAATTTTAATACCAGTACGCTCGAGGGCTTTTTAGACCATTTTTTGAAAAATTGAAACTTGAATTTTATCATATAAAAATGAAATTTTAAAAAATAGCTTTTATTAGCTAAAAGTTTTAATTGTAATTTGTTAGAAAATGAATAAATTTTAAAAGAAATATTTTAATTTATCTTAGTAAATTTATTTGAAATTTTTTCGAAAAATCAGTCCGGCTTTCAAACAATTTTCAACTTGCTCTTTTTGCTCAAAAATTTTAGATGCGTGATGTAATTACAATATAAAGAAATATTACAATATAAAGTTATCTTAATAAAAAAATAAAATAAAATTTAAAAAAATTTAATTTAACACGTTTGCTTTATTTGATTTAATATTTATAATTACCTAAATAGAATAGTTTTGAAACCTTTTGGTCAATAGTTTTTTATCTAATAAAAAATTCACTATTTATTTAAATTGAAAAAAAAGTTTCCTATTGAATCAATTTAAAAATTATTAAACTCAAAAAAACCAGGATAAAATCCATTTTAATATTTGAAGAATTGCTGCCAATGCTAGAATCATCGTTAATATTTGTCAAAATTTGCTCTAAAAGAACGGAAAATTTTGTGGCATGAGTGCAGCTACATTCAATTCTAAAATTGCTGTAATCACTTTGTGATAAATAGCAACCAGAATCACTCCACTTGAGCAAATTTTCATCATAGTACTTACAAACAAGTTTGTATTGTGAAGATTTAGTTTGAACTGTATTAACTGTATTTTCATCAATATCAAAAGTTAACTTAATAGGGTTTGTTAAATTCTGAACTCCAAAGCTTGAACCATTTGCGAAAAATTTTACATCAATTTGTTTAGAAACCATAGACAACGATTCATCTTTCGGATAGTCAATTAAAGAAACTTTTCCTAACTTATTCGAATTAAATATTTCTGAAGCATCCATTTGAATACTTGAATAACTAACCAAACTAACATTTTCTGTTTCAATGCTCATTATAGTTAAATTCAAATTACTAGAAATAAAATTTGAAGCTGAAAGACCGGAAATTCCGGTCGGGCTTTGCAAATCGTCCATATTGGTTAAGATTTTTACAAAATCGGACATCATATTCTCCATTTTAGATGAAGTCGTTGGTTCATAAATATTCGACATTACATTCAACAATCCTGATGTCTGATCTGATGTTATTGAGGAAAATGTTCCATTTTCTTGATTTTCGTTCATTTTTGAAAAATAGTCTTCAAATTTTTGGCCAATTAGGTCTCTAGCCGCTGGTTCTTTACTAAGCTTTGACGAATAATAGTCCAAGTCTGATATAGTTTGATCCAAATCACCTTCATTAAAATCAAATGAGCCTAAAATGCTATCTGCCAATTGAGCTGTATCAAATGACATGTCATACATAGTTACAGAATTTTGAAGCTTGGTAAAATTTTTACTATATTCAGAAAAATAGGCAAAATCTCCGTCAAAACGACTTGTTGTCACACTGTCAACTGAATAATCATAATAAACATTTCCTCTAAGATCAGAAACAAACAAAACTATTAGAAAAGATTTTGTCAAGTAAGGCAAAATAGTAGCTGAAGCAGGCACATCCATGAAGTCAGTCAATCTTACTTGTCCATATTCTGGATGTTCAATTCCAAAGGCATATTTTAAAGGCAAATCTGAATCCCAATAATCAGTGGATAAATAAAAATTATCCATTAGCCCCTTTCCGCTAAGAGTTGAAATTTTTATCACAGATTTTCGAACGGGCTGTTTGAATGGTTCACAAACATCTTTTTTTACACAAAAACCAGCTCCATTACACACTTCACTTGAATTAAAGAGTATTCCATTGCATGTTACTTCTTCTAAATCACTTAATGGCAATCTTGTCTCATCTATTAGCTCCATTATGGCTCTGTAGCGATGAGCCTCTTGAATGCTCTGATTTTGGTGTTCCATCAAGTGCCAAGAGCCATATTTTGAAGCAAGTCCGACATAAGCAAAATGACAGTTTTCAGTCAAGTTCATTTTATCAAACATATTGTAGTAATTTTTATAAACCTGATACATTCTTGGATCACGATTCCATTCAATGTACTTATCGGTTGCACCAGGTGTCTCTGACCCACTAAGGATAACAGATAGTTCACTTAGACCACTACCAGATTCATAAAATCCGAAGCCAACATTAAATTGATTAGCAATCGTCAAATGCTTTCTAACTGTTTCATTCATTCTTTCTAAATCTGAATCGCATAGTTCAAACAAAAGAGTTAGGTCTGAATTGGCGACTGTTGCAGCTGAAGGAGATCCACAATCAATATAGCCAGTGATGGCCAACATAATTCTTGAATGAGACAAATATACATCTTGGTATTCCAAAATTCTGGTTGACATTATTGGCATTAAAGTAAAAGAGCCAATTACCAGAACAATTTTATCTTTTTCTAAACCAAAAACTGTTTTCCAAATTTCTATTATTTCTTTAGTTCTTTTTGAATAGTAAAGATTTCTTGCAATAACTGGATCAGCTGAAAGTCCAAGTTTTAAGCCTTGTTCGATACAATGTTTGCCACTTTCAAAAAAATCATTCCATGCCTCATTAGTGTATTCCAAATAAATAGTCACATCTTTTCTCAATTGAGACAAGACCATTTTTGCCATTTCAGTAACATAATTGTCATCTGCTGCATATGGAACAATAAACCAAGGATTTACTTTGAGAATATTAGCTAAAAGTATTTGATATTCAAGTGCTACACCGTTTCCTTCGGTGTAACTTGTTGGAGTAATTCGTTGTGACCATTTTATTATATCTTTTTCTTCAGTCCAAGGCATAAAACGAATTGTTTTGAACCTTTTGAGTCTTTCCATAAAAAGAGGATGAAAAGGAATTTTTTGATAGATGTCCTCAAAGCCGTCCATTACCACTCTCAAATTTCGTATCGGATCCGAAGCATTTATTTTATGAATTTTCAAAAAAACACCATTATCTCTAATTGAGCTCATTTTAACACTTATTTTCATTTTATTTTTGTCAATATGCTCAATTAGCTCAGCATCAAAGCCAAATTCAATGTCACCTTCACCATCATATTGCACATGATAGACTGAGTCAGGCCATCTTCCATACATGTCTCTTAGTAGCAATGTTACAAATTTTCTCTCATATGGAATATGGGTCGGAAATCTATCTGTAGTTAGATTAAATTTTTCATTTAAACTCCAAATGTACAAGTCATTTAATTTGTCCATATGCTGTATGATCCATTCACGACCCATTTTAGCAATGTCTACAAATGCCCATTGAGGCGAGTAGTCAACAACACCGTTCAAATTGATGCCAAGTTTTGAGCCGTCATTCGGAGATCGAATCGCAATTGTGCACGAATTTCGCACGTCATGTGTATAACCGGCCCAGCATAGACACGAACCGCGTATGCATGTACCAAAAGCGCAGTCCAAACAAGTCAAGCATTCTGGTCGCTCAGGATCCACTGTGCAATCAAGTTCACATTTATAATTTACATATGAATATCCTGGATCGCAAATGCAATTGTTTGAGTCTGACGAGCATATTCCATGCGTGCCACAGCCACAATCGATTTCACAATTTTTGCCCTTGTATCCGCGAAAACACAAACAAGTATCATTATCTACACATTTTCCATTAAAATTGCAATTGTCTGTACAAGTGAAAATTTCACATCCATAGCCAGAATAGCCAACATTGCAGTGACAAGTGTGAATTACATAAAATCCTTCTGTATGGTTATAATCGCAAACACCATGACCACTACATTCATATGTACATCGTTTGCTTACCACATAATTAGCTTGCTCACAATATTCACCTTGAGTACCGAATGTGCATGAACATATTTCTTTTTTTCCTGTTAATAAATTAGGGCTACATACTCCACTAGAGCTGCAGTTAAATTTACAATTATATTCTTTTTCTTCCCATTGACAAATCGCTTCTGAATCAATATGATCAAAATAAGCATTGTACTTTGGTATTGTAGTCCAATTCGAGTCTGTTGATTCAATTAGACCCCAGCAACCATATTTTGAACATTGTCCAACAGAAATGAAATA
The DNA here is from genome assembly GCA_016987375.1 of Brachionus koreanus. Taxonomy (NCBI): domain Eukaryota; kingdom Metazoa; phylum Rotifera; class Eurotatoria; order Ploima; family Brachionidae; genus Brachionus; species Brachionus koreanus. The sequence goes on from PJRA01000005.1 coordinate 2,381,031, forward strand.
GGCAAACAAGTCAAGGTTGACATTGGGTATGTTTGTCAAATTTTTTAAGTAAAGTTTTAAAGCATGGTACATTCGAGGATCACGGTGGATTTCATACGACAAAGCTGTTAGCTCTATGTTATCTATATCTCTAAGAGAAGAAAAATCAGGACCTGCTTCATACAAACCAAATTTCATTTTTCCTTCAGTTTTGTTTTTGACCAAAAGTCCAATTTTTTCTGTTACTCGCACAGCATCTTCTATCGCTTGATAAATAGTTGTGTTGTAAAATTCTTCTAGAGTTATCAAAGAACCATCGTCTTTTTTAAGCTCAGCTGACATGTAAGGAGCCACAGCAATCATGTCATATGATTTGTGAAAGTCACCATTGCATAGAAAAAATACCTCGGTGGGACCTGACCAAGCTGCTTGCGAGCCAAAAATCAAATTAATTCTATCTGTATCTTGACTTGTTTCATTGAAAACCTCAATTATTAAATCTTTGTATTTTTTACCTGTCATGGCATGATAGCATATTTGTCCTTGATAGTTAAGGGAATAATAATTTTGCATTGCTTTGATTGTATAATTTTGAATAAAGCCCATTTTTTGAGCATAATCACCACAAGGATGACTTCCACCTGTTCCCCAACACTCGTTTCCAACTTCAATGTAAATCTTAACATCCGGTCTTAAATTATCACGAACATATGTTGCCCAATTTCTAATGTACTCATCAGTAGCTCTGTGTGGCAAATTAAACCAAGGATTAGCGCCAAGAATATTACATAAAAGAACCTGTTTTTCTAAGCTTATTCCAGTGCGTAGAGTATAGGTATAGAATGAGTCTGTAGTTCTATTTGACCAGTCTACGTCTACATCTTCGAATACACTTGACCAAGGCATGAAGCGCAATGTCGTGAATTTTCGCAAATATTCCAAAAAAACTGGATAGAATGGAAAGTCCTCATAAGTTTGCTCAAATTTTGCTTCCATTATTCTTACATTTCTGATAGGATTAGACGGATTTGTACGCATTATGTTGTAATAGATGCCATTGTTCATCTCTGTTTTATGAGTCACTGTGAATTCAATTCGGCCAGCACCTCTATATGTTATCTCATTATCTTCGAACAAAAAGTTTAGAAAGCCATCCCCATCATATAAACAAATGTATTTTCCATTTGGATAGTGGGCTTTTAGATCTCTAGTCAAAAATGTGCCCACTTGTTTGTCTATTTCTAGATAAATTGGATAGCCATCGTTTGATAATTGAATATCTTCTTGATCAAGTTCACCCCATAATGTTGGATAAACAAGTTTGTGTGCAATCCATTTTCGAGCACGACGATGCAAATCAACAAAAGTCAGTTCAGCTGACCAGTCTGGTATGTCGGCTAAATTCATTGCGTATTCAGTCTTGTTAGAAGCACAGTCTAGATATTTTTTAGACAGAATTTCACAACTAGGACCTGAATATCCATCAAAACAAGCACAATTACCCTTAAAAAATTACAACACTTTAACCTTTAACTTGGTGAAAAATAGAATAATTTGACAAAAATATTTGGACTTAAGACATACAGTGTTGATTTGATTTGATAATAAGGTATTAAGCGTTATTTTTTACGTAAAATTACCAAAATTTAATAATTATTTATTTAGGTTATCCTAATTGTGATTCAAAATAATGGAAACTAGTCAAATCATTAATTTTTTCCATTTAAAATAAACTAATAAATAAATATTTCTACTGTATTTTTCCATTTTTTACAAAATTTTTCAATTAAAAAAAAATACGGATTTTACGTAAATATTAATTTTTTTGAAATTTTCCAAAAATTCTAAATAATTGCTTGAAAATTGACTTTTTTGGGCCTTTGTTTTTACCAGTTTTTTTGTAAAATTTCGAAAATTTAAGTAAAAAATGATAATTTTACGTAAAAAACGGTAAAAATCCCAGTGTCAAATCAACAGTGTACCAAGTCACAATAAAATATCTTTCTGATAAATAATCTGATAAAGCTTATGATGAGCTTTCAATCATTGCATTCATGATGCTGTGCATTTAAGAGAAATCCAAATATAAAATTAAAAAGTCCAAAAAAATATGCTTGTTTGTAAGAATAGACCATGAGATTATTTTAGTAATTTTTATACTTCAAGTACTTATTTTACTTCATGTTTTTATAAAATTAAATTGATAATTCAAACCTCTTATTCAAAAAGTTCTAAAACTGATCAAATTTATTTCAAAAATGATCAAAAATATATAAAAAAGCAAAGACCAACAAAAAAATATTTTACTTAAAAAAGTTACCTGATGACATATGCCCCATTTGCAATCTGTACAATTTATTTTCTCTGGTTTGGGAACATCGTCAGAAGTAAACGGAAAACTAGATCTCTCTCCATTTAGCCATTTAACTGCAGCTCTGTACATCGGCACAGTCATAGGGTCTTGATTTAAATTTTCCAAAATTGACTGATATCCGCAAAGACCTCCACCATACGGACATCTGTCCACGTATCTTACGATACTTTTCAAGAACATTATTCCTCCTCCTGCCTTCCACCATCTCTCAAAAAAGTCCAACATCAAATCTTCTACAACTGGTTGACGCAAAGCTTCGATTATCAAGTCCTCCAAGTCTTGTTCTAAATAAGAATCATTTTCTTTGCGCCATCGCAAATTAAAACCAGGCGCATGCACCAAAAATCCAACATTGTAACCAACAGTTGATATGTTGTTTATTTTTATTTTGCTTTTTTGAACTTGAATTATGGAACTAGCTTCATCGCGATAAATTTCCTGTCTTATAATATCATTTATTGTATCAATTGTATAGTTTTCAGCTATCTTAATATCAAATCCATTTCCATTAAAATCTACACCATAAGATATATCACCAGCGACTGAATACAAATCAAATTTCTCTAAATCTTCTGGTTCATAGAACGACAATGTATTGTCAAAATATCCATATTGCCAAGTTGATAGTACATATTTAACTCGTGTATCATTGCCAAAAACCTGCTTCCATGCATCAATTAAATTCATTTGCAATGTTCTATTGTTATTGTTGAAACCTTTGTTTGATGATTGTTCAACGTAGATTAATTTAGTTTCATTATTTAAATTTTCATAAACGTATTCAGCAATTTTCACAATATTCTCAAAGTTTGCTTCAGAAGGAATTGAAAGCCAAATATCTTTTTTTAAAAAATTAGCTAGTTCGATAATGTACTCTATTGAAACCATCTTGCGACCATACTGAGTGTAATAAGTCACTGGTCGCCTTGTAGACCATTCAATATTTGCATCTGGAATGCTAATGCCTCGTCTACCTACCATCCATTCAGAAAATCTCAAAGCTTCAAATATGCTAATAATTTTGGTGTAATTTTTATCAAATGTTTCTGTAGAAAATTCATCCTCCTTCAAACGAACATCAATATTTGTCGCATTAGGTTTTGTAATTATTAGAATAATTCCATTAGTAGTTGATTCATTTACATAAAATTCAACTTTATTGCTCTCTACAAAGTTTAAATAAACAGCATCGCCAAGTAAAGTTATATTTCCAGTTCCTTCAAATGATGCAATGTATTCACCACTAGGATAATTTCCATTTGTTCCAAATGATGTCATATAGCCATGATATAAAGTGCCTGACGGATTGTGATTGAACTCAATTGGGTATCCATCATTTGACCATGTTGTCTCAATTTCTCCTATTCGGCGATAATTGTTCCATTCTATGTCTGTAGATACTGTTATCCATTCATTTGCATGTTTAAATTTGTTGGTAAATACCCATTGGGACATTCCATAATCGATTGGACCAAGATTGATACCCAAACCCGGTTTTGGGTGATCATCTCCAGAAAAAATTAGCTCAGGTAAAGAAATTACTGAGCTCGATAAAAAAATTAACAATAATTTCAAACTTTTCAACATTTTATAATGTTTTTTGTTTAATTTCAAACCTTCAATTTATAGCAAAAATAATGCTCTAAGGAATTAGATTTCATTGATTTGGAATATGTTTAAGTAATGTGCACAAATACGTTGTTTACTTTCGAATTTTTTCTATATTGACTAAAAATTTTATTACCTTAAAAAATTTATTTTTATTTTAAAAGTAATTTTCATAAATCAATTGAATTTTACTGTTTAAACTTAATGTTTAAAAAGAATTAATCGGCATACTTTTTGAAAAACGCTAAAATTTTCAACAATTCTAAAGCTCTAGGTATTTTTAAATATTTAAATTGTTCAAAATTTCAAAATTCAAAAATCGGATGTTTTTTTTTTTAATAAAATTTTATTAGAATAATGAAAAAACCTTTATTTAAATTAATGTCGATGTGACTAATATTACATTTAAACAAACAAAGACAAAGTTATTTAAATTAGCCAACAATTTTATACTCTATTTTTTTTTTTGATTTTTATTATTTCAAATACATTTAATTAAAAAATTATCAAAATTGAAATGAAATGATAAAAAAGCCTTCATCAAGTATTTAAAGACATTCTAAATATTTTTTTAACGCTATCAATTGATTATAAATTATGTAAGAACAACAACCTTGGTGCGACTAACTAGTTTCGCAAGTATCCTACTATATAGCTAATCAGTTTTATTATTACTTTTATAACTTTAAAATTTTGTATCATTGAAATATTATATAAATGCATATTTGTAAAATTTAAAATTTATCTTTATTTATCTTTTAATAATTAATTATTAATTGAAAAAGGGTGTAAAAAATGTTAAAATAATCATGACAAATTAAAATTTATTTAACTTTAAGTATTTATTGAGAGAAGTAAAAATTTGGTTGACTCACTCTTATTAAGCTCATTGAATTAAGTATTTTTATTGAAGGAAAATAAGTTAACTTTAAATTCCCTTAGGATTGTTTTAATTATAAGAATAAAAAAGTTTCTATGATTTTCAATTTATAATCCTACGACTTCAGCTTTTAAGTAATTTTTATTTTTTATTTCTAAAGTGGCTGGAAAAAATTCTTCTTCTCATTTTAACCATTTAAGCAATTTGCGTTCTAGAACTTATTTCGCTTTAAAATCCAAAAGGAAAATTTTTTGAAATTTTCCAAAACAGACAAAATAAAGATAGCATTTTAAAAAAATTTAAAATTGGTCATTAAATTATTTATTTAATTTAATAGCTCCTTAAAAAATTAATTTTAAAGGTTACCCCTGTTTCATACCTCCAAATACTGTCATGTCATTGGTATCTCGACGAAAAGTAAAGCACTTCTTTTCATAATCTTATTACCATATTATACATGTAATATCAAAGCTCTTGCACCAGTCTTACAATCCATTTACTCAATGGATCCGATTCAATCTCATGATGAGATTGAAGAATATTTTATCCATGTATAATGAGACGAGCTTATGTATTAAAAAGATTCTGAAATCAAAAATATTTAAGCTTTTCCAAAATTATTAAGGTAAAGCAAACTTTTCATCAAATTTCATATTTCAAAAATGTGCTAAAAAATTTAATTTTTTAGAAGTTTATATTAATCAACTAGAGAACTTACCCATGGTAAGAAATTAATTTTTTTTCTAAATCTAAGTTAATGATGACGATTTATAAAAATGTCTCATTGAAAAAATATTGCTATATTTGATTATATTTTATATTTCTTTTTATTTTAATTTAGAATCATAGGAAGAGTATTTTTTAGTCTTGGGTTAATTTTTAAATTTTTGTCTTGTAAATAATTTTTGAAATTTGAAATTTTTTTAAATTATTTTGGAAGTATGGAGATATTAATTGAAATGACATGTCCTTTTTCAATCTTCTTCTTTATATTTTGCATTTTTAATTAGTTTGATTACGAATAAAATACAAATAAGAAAAAATAGCAAGCTTGACATATAGGACTTATAATTCTTTCAAAAATATTTTTTTAAAAATTTTTCTTTAAATATATCATAATTGTTGAGATTAAATTTAGGGCTGTGTCAATTATTTTTAAAAAAGGTTTTTAAACATATATTTATATCTCCATGGTTACTTCATAAGCATGTTAAATAACTTTTTTTTAAAGTTTTTATTTATGTCTTCAAGCATTTTATCCATGTATAATTATCCACAACACTTGGCTATGTTTTGGTACAAATGAATATTTGTCTTCGCAGCAAATTTTGATCATTTACTTAAATTTGGGTCAAAATAATTTAATTAAATCTTAAATTATTCTAGTTCGATAAATCAGTTCAAAAACAGACTGGACAATGTCGGTAGAAATAAAAAAAAATGAAAAGTCTACTAAAGTAGGACTACGTTAGTCCTCCTGCTTTGTCAATTTAGTTAAACTAAACTTGATCGTAGAATATTAACTATTATTATTATTATTATAAATGTAATTTAACAGGAAATTATGTATCTTAACTATGTATATTAGTCCAATATTTTTTGTCTAATTTATTATTAGTTATTATTAAAATATTATAATTATACATTTTATTTTATTTTTAAAATTTGCAAATTTCAAAAAGAAATAAATAAAATTGGCTTGAGATGACTATAATTGGCTAGATTTTCACACATTTGATTTTTACAGTGTAAAAATGAAAATGTAAATAAATCAAAAACTAAATTTTTTTATTAAAATTATTTTAAACTATACTAGAGTTTTTCAAAAGTCATTAAGTTTAAGTCAAGTCTTTTAACTTTGAGAACACTTTAAAATTGCTTTTTTTTTAAGTAAGTTCTATTTGATTTACTACTTAAAAGCTCATAATTACTCTAGATACTTTTTGAAAAAAAAATCTTCAGAGTCTAAAAAATTCTTTAAAAAGAAATTCAAAATTATTAATTCAAAGTATGAACAATACAAATCGAATAAATTTGGAAAAATTAATTTGTCAACAAATAAAATATCAACAGATAAATTTATCAACAAAAAATAAAAATTAAAGAGTACAAATTGTCAATAAATAATTAGAAAAACTAATAAAGATCAATAGAGTATTAATTATCAACTTATTAAGATTTTGAATATTGGATTGTATACGATAGTCTCAACAATGAGTCATACTTAAACGAATTACGTCCGGTATTCAAAAAAATAAAGCAAGCATCGAAAATATTAGGAAGATTTGTCTTTAAACCATTCAAGTTGAAGCCTAAACTGACGGAATAGAATGTGGACTTTTTGTCATAGTGTACGCTTTCGATTTGTGTCATAATGTCGATCAGTCAACTCTCAAGTATTCTCAATGTGATATGCGAGCTCATTTTAATGAATGCTAAAAAAATAAAAAAATTACAGAATTTCCTATAAACCCCTTAAATCATATCCGGGAATATAAAACTGTAAAATATAACATTAAAATTTATTTTTTTTTATTTCGTTAAATTTTCTTTTTTATTTTTTCCACATTTTTTTGCTAACAAATTGCTAAAAAATTTTTAAATAAAATTTTTGACAAAATATTTTTCGATGATTTGACTCAGATCTCATCCAACTAATGTTCAGAGAATGCTTTTGGACGTTGGGAGCACGTTCCATTTGTTCACCACTCGGTTTGATAGAAAGATTATTCACTGATCTCCCGAGTTTCGCATCGTAGCACCATTTAACATGATTAAACTTTTTGTCGATTTTATAGAATTGAATAAGATCCATACTCTCTCGCCTATCTTGTAGAGTTTTTAATCCCAAGTTAGCTAATCTTGACTCGTAGTTCAAACTTCTTATTTGTGGAACAAGTTTCGTTGCTCTTCTTTGTACTTGTTCAAGTTTAAGTTTATCCTTCTTTAAATAAGGATTCCAAGCAGGTGCACAGTATTCTAGATGCGGTCTAACATATTTTTTATAAAGCTGCAAAAACGATTGAGCATTCCAATACACGAATGTTTTCTTGAGCATATCAAGTATATTTTTAGCCTTTTTAACGCAGCTATCGATTTGATCATTCCAATTGAGTTTGTTATTCACCATTACACCAAGATCGCGCTCATTAATAGTCTCCGCTAATTCAACTCTGATATCATTCGGTTGTATCAAAAAAACTCATGATACCATTGCTTATCATTAAATAAAAAATTTTGTTTGAATTAATATTTTATCTATTAAAAGTCATCTTAACAAGACCTAAAATGGATGTTTTTTGACACAATGATTAAAACCAAGTATTAATTTTAATTTATTTACCATTAGTCATGTCTAAGTGACTTTATTTTACGATTGTTTGATTAATTTCTGTTTAATTTTTTTTTCAAAATTACATCAATAATTTTAAATAAAGTGTTTAAAAATTTTATTTTATTTTTCTAAAATAATTTGATTTAAATTAATTAATTAATCAATGATCGAAATTTCTTTTAATGGAAATATATTTAAACAACTTGTTTGTTTATATGAATATATCTTTTAAGTGGCTATTTTTTTTAAAACTTGAAAAAAATTCAAATTTTATCTATAAATAAAAGGAATAAATAAATTAAAATCAAAGTGCAAAATTAATTTGTTTATACAAAATTCAATTAGATTAACTTAAAGAGCTCATAAAAACATATTTAACAATTAAAGCAAATGCAGCAACAGCTAGAATAACACACATATTAGTTATCAAGCTAAAAAACCAATTTTCGCTATTCGATGAATTTTTAGAGACATCTAAATACTGAGCCTCACCGATTATACTATTTCCGAGCATTTTTTTCTTTTCATTTTCTTCATATTCTTTTTTAATGGCACTAATTTCTTCGACTAACTCTGGAAATAGTTCACAAAAAATCTTGTCGTTTAAATTGAAATCCAGACTTTCAAAAGCTAGTCTTTTTTTCTAGATATTTAAATTGATTATGTTAAATATTTCTAAAATAAACAAATTACTGTTGCATCACTTGACTCCATTGAGCCTGAAGTTGGTGTATTCTCAAGCATAAAACTTAGTAGACCAGTAAGGATACTTGAAACACCCCATGCAGGATTCCACGTGTCCGGGTGAAAATCGGAGATCGACAGACATAATCTTTAAATTTATTAAAAAATTTTACTACACTTAAAACAATATAAAAAGTACTTTTGATTTGTTTTAAATCGTCCGTTAGGTGTAATCATGTAAATTGCAGGTGGTCTGAAAGGATATTCTTTAGGGAATTCCAATTTGCCAAGATAATAGCCTCCATAAAATGGTGAATCTTTTGGGCCCGTGACCACATAGTACCAAATTAAAATATTGCTTGGCAAAGGCGCTGCTTTAACATAAGGAACTGGATCTTTGTTTAATCTCATAAAATCTGATTTCAGCCGAGCTGTTGCTGTTCTAGAAACTGTTTTCGACATTTTACTAAAAATCCAAAAATTATGGTAAATGATTCAAACAACACCTTCTAATCGTTTGATTATGCTTTTAAAGAGAAAACTAACTAAAATATTTTATTCATAATATTAATTTTTTTTATTTTTTTTTAAATTAATCTATTAGTCAAAAATTGTGTCTTTATGTTTAAAATAAAATTAACTTTTTTCAATCTCTATAGAAACTTGAATCTTCTAGAAATTTGAAAATATACTTTTTAAATTTGAAAATCAAATTTGTTTTTTGGCAATCAAAAATGGATATTCCATCTGATCAAGATTTGGAACAATTTTTAAAAAAAGTTGAACAAGTAGAATCAATTGTCAATGGTTTAAACACGAATGACAAGGACATAATAGAGAAAAATTTAAATAGAGCTGATGAGCTTATACAAGACCAGATTGTTGAAGTTGATGGAATTAAAACAAAGACAAATTACAATCGGTCTTTAATTAACAAATATTCCGAGAGTGACCAAAAAAATTTAGCTCATCCACAAGATAACATGAACCAAGAAGCTTTTATGGCTGCACTTGAAAAAGATGCCAACGAAAGATATGAGCGCAAGAAGAAAATGACTATTTTAGCTAATGAACTTAAAGAAAAAGGAAACAAGGAATTTAAGGACAAAAATTTTGTTAAAGCCATCGAATATTATACAGAAGTAAGTAATATAAAAAAAATTTAAAATAAAAACTGCAAGTTCTGATATAATTATATTCTAATGTGCCTTCTCAAAGTTATCTTAATTTAAAATAATAGAAAATTTTTTTTTGCTTTTTTAGTTGAAATCTTAAGTTTGTTTAATATTGCTTTTAAATACATTAAATTTGTCCCAACGAATTCTAAGCTCTGCAAAAACTCTTAATATTTCTGTATTTAGCCCATCATTTAAAAAATATTTGATAAAAAATGCAATAAATTAAACAGCTTTGCGAGAGTTAAGAATCCAAGAAGGTAGATATTGTACAAATTTATACAATTCAGTAGAACTTTGGTAAAATGAAAGACTTCCTTTGAAAATACGAGATTCTTTTAATTGGATTTCTGAGAAAAAAACAGCAAATAATGTAATAATTTTTGATCAAATTGTTACTAAAGAGGATAAGGAAAAAATTACATGAATATATTAAAAATTATTTACTTGACTCAGGTACAAAAATAGTTTTTTTCATTTTTTTCATTGAAATAAAATAATATTCAAAAACAGTAAATATATATATATATTTTAAAGAGAAAGCGATTATTTTTTTTCCATTAGGTTCAAAATCTTTTTCTCTTTTTTTTGTTTCGTTATTTGAAGCTATTTTATACATTTTTAATCAGTAAGTAGGCTTAAAATTTTGATTCTATTTGTTTTTTATCTGTTTATTTCCGTTCTTAATTTCATTTTCATTATTTAGAAAAATTCGTACAATCAAGATTTTTTATTCAAAGGTTCAGCTTCATTGTGCTGCATGCAGAACCGTTTTTGCACAATTAGAAAAAAATTAAAGCCTTTAATATTTGTACTAAAATTTCACATTGTCGATTTATTTTGCTTTAATTTCAAACAAGGAAATAGATAAATTTTTTCAATAATTTTAATAAAAATTTATTTCAACAAACAGAGTTTTTTCCTACAATTTTTACAGTCGTAGGACAATTTCTAAAATGAGAATAAAAACCTTGAATATATTATTTTGTTGAAAAAATTTAAACATTGTGTTATATAATTCTGTATTAAATTTCAGGGTCTACAAAAAGTTCGAGACATACCGGCTATTTATACGAATAGAGCTCAGGCATATATAGCTATTGGAAAATATCAAGAAGCAATAGATGACTGCGACTGGGCTTTAAAAGTAAAATTAAACAAAATTAAATAAGAACTAAAATATTTTAAAATTTATGATATTCAGATTGATGAAAAATGTATTAAGGCTCTAATTCATAAAGGAAAAGCACTTAATTTTTTGAAAAAGTTCGATGAGGCTTTAAAAGAATTTGAAAATGCAAGAGAAATTGATCCAAACCAGAATGTCATTGTCGAAGGTATCATTAAAATAAACGAATAAAATTCACATTTTTTCTTTCACATTTTTTATAGAATACATTAGAGAATTGGAAAGAAATCGTCTAGCCTACAATCAAGAGATAGCAGCTGAAATATTTTTAAATGAAAACAAAAATAATGATACACCAGCTAACAGCATTATTGAAATTTTGAACAATAAAATTAATTTATCTAATCAAAACAACTGGTACTACAGTGGAGGTTTGAGGTGTTTGGCCTCTCTATGCAATGATGGTAAAAAGAGCATATTTCTTAAAATATATTTCATATTTGAATTTAGAGACCACTAAAACACTTTTTCGAACTCAAAATGGCTTTAAATTGTTTGAAAATCATTTGGTTTTTTCAAAATACTTTAATTCTGAAATCAAATTAAACAAGCTAAATAGCAGTGAAATTGATATATTGTGTAGTTTATTTGAATTTTTTATAGCTATCAGTAAAGAATGTGGTAAAATTTGGAATATCTTTTAAAAATAAAATTTTAAAAAATTAAAATAAAAGATGAAAATATAAGGTCAATTTTTCAAATAAAAAATTTTCAAAAAATAATGGAAAATTTTGCCAATCAATTAATCAAAGGCAAAGCTTCTTTAAAATTAGATTTTATCAACTTCGTTTTAAGTTTAAGTGAAAACGAATTTGGAATCATTCAAATAATAAACAATTTTAATCAATTTGAGTAAGATTTAAATTTTCATATTTTTATTTTTGTATATATTTTTTTTTAAATAGATTTGTTCACTTGCTTGTTGATATGGTTGAGAAAAAAAATTTATCAAGTCTTGATCAAAAGATTGTTAATGCAGTTCAAAATTTACTTTTAGAAGAAAGGTTAGTTTTTTAAAAAAATTTAACTAAGTAGTACTTTTTTTTTAAATTTTAGATTTCAAAACAAACTAACATGTGAAAATATGAGCACATTATTTGATAAATTACTTTTGATTTTGAAGGTAACTTTTTTTTAAATAAAAATTTAATATGTTCTTTAACTTTAAATAAAAATAGGAACAATCAAAGCTGAATTGCAACAATTTCAATCTAATATGTCAAATTTTTACTTCTATTTATGCACTGACAAGTCAAAAAAAATTTCTCAATTTAATTAAGGATTCAGATGAGTTATGGAATGAAACAACAAAATTTTTGGTAAAAATCACATAAAAAAATTTTTAATGAAAATATATAACAAATTTGATTTAAGATTTTGGTTTCAGATCAATCCAAAGATCATGAAATTTTATTTAATGTTTTGATTTGTTTATTAAATAATTTATCTGCTTTGAAATCTAAACAATTGGATTCAAATATTAAAAAAGTAATTTTAATTGCATATTCATAAATTATTTGAACAAAACAAACTTATTTTAGATAGTTTTCAATGTAACAAAAGGAAAAGAATATCAAAATCAAAAAGTTCTAAGTCTTATTTCTAATTTGATTCAAAATATGAGTTTTCAAGATCAAATAGTTGAAATATTTAGTAAAAATTTTGTAGAAAATTTAATCAAAAATTTGAAAGTAATTAAGTTGTCTTTTTTGTACATAAAATTTTATTTTTTTTGTCCTAGACAAATACATCATTAAGCCACAGTGTAAAAATACTTGCGCTTTTGACTCAAAATAATTCAAAAAATTTTCGTAAAGAGCTGTTCGATTTTGATAAAAGTAATTTATTTTCCTATTATTTTAAGCTTATCTTTGACAAATATTTTAAGATTTAGAATTTTTGTATCAAATTTTTAAAGATGTTTCTCTAAATCCAGCAGCAGATAAAAATCATGCTAATAAAAATTTAAACATCAAGAAATTAAATGAACCCGTGATTAGCAATGCTATTTTGTGCATAAGTAATTGTATTGAAAGCAATGATGACATAGTCGAGCAAATGCTCAAAACTAACATAATAATGGATTTACTTTATTTAGCAAGAGATGGCTATCATATTGATTTACAAAAAAATTGCGGAATTTTGATTGCTAAATTGGCAAAAAAAGATAATAGGTAAAAAATTTGAGTTAATATTATTTCTAAATAATTAAAAATTTAATTAAAGACATCTCATACGACTCAGAGAGTTAAATGGAGTTGAAATTTTGTATGCAGCATTTAAAAATGTCAACATTTAAATTATTATATTAAAAAAATAATTTGTATTTTGATAATTTTAATTAAAAATATATTTTTTTCTTTCTAATCAGTATCAACTAATAAAAAATTAAGTTGAGATTTTATAGTTTTTATTTTTTTAATAAACAGTAGACATTTAATTTAAACTCTTAGAAATGAGATAAACCTCAAATTAATGCTGGAGCTTTTACCATCGAAACCATGTAAATACATGCTTTTAGTTCTTTTTTTTAGAAATAACCTTAAATTTAACTAATAGCAATAGCTCGCTTTAAATATAAACCATTATACTCTTTAGTCTCCAACAATCTATCAGAAAGACGATTCCTCTCATGTGTCATTTACCACTTTAGGAGCCAAAATACTCACGACAGCCTTTTTCAACTAAGTTCTTAATCAAAAACGTCTTTAAAATGATATCTTCTAAGAAAATGAACCATTGAGTGATGATAATCTTGGCATTATGCTGGATGAGGAAGAAGTTAGTTATATTTTAGATATTCTATTTTTGCCATTGTTCTTCTAGGTGTTTGAGGTCTTGCGCTATCTTGAAGAAACAGACTTAGCTGAAAGATGTTTTCTTAACCCTAAGGGTTTATCTAAACAGCTGTATGCAGAGCATTCTAATCTAGAATGGATCATTTAAATGATTAGATTAGAATTAGATTAGATTAGAATGCTGGGTAATTACCCTTATACCTGACTCTTTCTTCCTCTAAAGACTCATACCAAAACTATAAAAATTTTTAAATCAATCTTGTATCCTTTTTACTTTAAGCACATTTTCAAATTTGACTAGACATATTTCACGAATTACTGCTGTTACTGATAGGCCTTTTATTCAATAATGAGGTAATAAGTAACAAGATTTCTAAATTTTTTGATAAACTTTTTAAAATCATAATTTTTTTATAATAAAATTTTTTTGTTTATTGATAATGTAGAAATATGATCATTATCGATCAGTAACAAATAATGATCATTATTTATTTGTTTGTCTTTAATTATGATCATTACCCAACTTTTTTTAGCTCTTAAAATTTTGCATTTCATAATGCACAAAAAAAAAATTTTTATTTAACAATCAAAAATCTAAAAATAAATTTTTACTCTTTTTAAGCTTAAATCCAATTTTAACTTATTCTGTAAAAATCTTTAAAATAATTTTCAAAAAATAAAAGGAAAATAATTATATTTAAATTTTAAAAAATTCGAAAAACAAATTAAATATTAAATATTTAGAATCATTTAGAAAGCTAATATTGGCAAATATATTCTGTATGAGTATTTCTATTCAAATCGCTGTAAAAACACCAATTATTAGACCCCGCCGATTCTCTAAGATGCAAATAGGTATATCCACCATTTGCATAATCATCACATATATTTGAAGGGACGTCGCCTCCTCCGGAATCATAAAATCTATACTCACGGTTTCCACTACCCCGATTCTTTCGTCTACCATCTATCCAATATTTTTTCCCAGAAGCTACTTCCCCTATTAAAAAATCCAATATCTCAATATCATAAATTCTTGCTAATCTGGCTCCATAATCCTATTAAAAAAGTTCAAATAATAAAAATGAATTCTCACTTAGGTTCTTACCTCACATCGATCGTCTGCTCTATCAGCTCTTTCTTTATTAGTGCTAATATGGTAGCAAAGTTCTGAAAACTCGAAAAAAAAATCACCATTTTTGCATTTTTTGCATATGTTTTTATTTGAAAGCCAACCTCCTGGTTGCTCACAGGTACAAGTTGAATTGCAAGTGAGCTTTTGTGTAATATGTTTACATTCGTATAAATTTGAACACGTTTCTCCATAAGTTTTCGCTTCAATACATTTAGTATCCAATGAATTCCAATACATTTCAGTTGATGATGTGCGAGGACAGTCGCATTTTGCATTTAATGATTGATCTGGGCAGTCACATTCATAATAATAACTTGGCCTATAGCATATAAGATCTTCATCAACATTACAATCTTTATTTGAACTGCAGTCTCCTTTTAAGTAAGTTAATTTGCAAGTTTGGTAAGTTGAAGACCATGTATAATTTCCTAAGCATTTACAAACGCTAGAATCACAATAAAGTAGTTTATCTTGGCGACAGTGATGATCAGAAGCACAAGGTCCTTCCAAATTAGAGTGTTGTTCAACACAATTAAAAGTATTAGCATCATAATAGTGATAAGTTGCACAAGTGCATTGACTTAAAGAGACTGAACAAAACATGGGTGATAAACACATGTCATCAAATGTGCAGTCTTCAAATTCTCCCACCCGATCAACACAATTGACTCCATTGAAATATTGTGTATCTCGGCATAGACCTAAATAAATTTTTAATTGATAATAATAATAATAAAATATTTAAATTAAATTACAAAATTGGTTGTTTTTACAAATAGTTAATTCTGAATCAAGACATTGAATGTCTGATGTACATGGTAAACTGTACCTCTTCTTAGCTACACATTCTTTAACATTTTCATCCCAATAAAACCTGTTTAATCAATTTTAGATATAAAATTTAGCTTAAATTAAGTCATTACAAAGTATTATCGATACAATCACAGAATCTATTTGAGTTACAAACTAAATTTACCCTAATTCTACATTGATCCCCTGAACATGACTGTCCATAAGTCAATCTATCCACACATTTTTTTGCTTGTGAATTCCAGTATTTTGTTGGAGCACATGAACAAATTGATCCGAGACAAATGAGATCCTGACTTGGATCACAATTTTCTCTCGATACACAATTTTCGCCATACTTGGACAAATCAACACATTTGTTGGTGTAATATTTGGGTGGTTCACATTGACAGATTTTATTAATACATTTTAAATTGTGATTCTTAGAGCAAGATCTACCCATACACGATTCACCGTATATTGCATCAGGTTTAACACTATCCATTGTCACCAAAGCACCTGTGAAGAAGGCAACTAGAAAAACCATAACAGGAATAGAAAAATAAACCATCCATCTAGGAATTTCGACAAGGCCATTTTCATGCAATTCTAATTTTCGAGCTGCTTCTGACTTTTGTACCTTGTATTCATATTGGTAAAAATCATCACCCGAATATCCATTAAGGATAAAAGATCCTTTATCTGCTAACTTTTCAATCACAAAGTTTTCAGCTGAATTTTTTTCTGATCCCATTTAATTCTTATTTTTTAAATTTTTTTTTTTAATTTATATATAAAAAATTTTTTTAAATTAAAACAGCAAAAAATCTAATCAATTTTTACTTAATTCAAGTGCATATAATTTTGATTTTAAAATAAGGAATCTTTACGATAAAAAGTAAATAAAAATACTGAAAATTAATTAGACTTAAAAAATAATTATATTTCAACAGTATAAAATAATTTTTTTTTTATTAATTTCAACAAAGCCTATTAACTAACAGGATAATTAAAAAAAATAATTAACTTACTAGAAAAACCTTTTTTTTTTAACTTTTTAAACAAATTTTTTTGAAAATTTTTTCACTTTGATAAATTATTTTAAAATATTTATTTTAAGGTTATTTTTGTTATTTTAAATATTAAACCAAGTGAAATCTTTATAAATTAGAAATTCATAAAATGTTTTTAAAGGATAATTATCTTTTAAAATTTAGATCACCATATCTCGATCATTTAAGAAAGTTATTGTTAACTTTCAATAAACATAATCAGTTGATTGTTTAGATTAAAAAATGTGCTATATATAAAAACTTTTTTTACAAAATCTTTAGGAAATTTGCTTTAACACACACAAAAAAAATTTTGTTAAAGTATATGGCCAATAATTTTTAAATCAATGTAATTTTTTTTGAATATTCTTACATATATTTGATTATGAGCTGAATTTGAATATATACAAATTAGTTCTTTTTACCTAATTTTTCCATGCTAAAAATTCAATAAAAGTTTTTTCCTTTTCTAGCGGCGAATATACATACTAGAGTTTATAAAAGAAAGACTGATGCTTATTTTCATAGAAAAATGTTAGAAGAAGAAGAATCCAAATTTTTTTTTAACTCTTACTATAATTAAGATAAATAAAAATAGACAAAGAAAATGTGTTTTTCTTTAAGCTCCGAAGACCCTTGATCCGCTCTTGCACTCACAATATTAACCTAAAATGGTTTCATGTCTTGGTACAAATGAGAATTTTACAGATGTATTATGCTTTGATTTAAATGCAAATCTTGAATTCATTTTGACACTTATTTAATTTAAAAATGGCTAATCAATTGTTAAAAAAACTTATAAGATCAAAAATGTTTGAAAAAAATTTTGATTTTCATATTAAGACCTTCTAAATTTTTCTGTTTATTATTTGCTTGTGCTTAAAATTTTTTGATTGATTTATAATTTAAAATATTTTTTCTTTAATTCTTCAATGTTAATTTTAGTAAAAAAAAACTAGTTTTAAAGTTTTCAGTATTTTGAAATTTAGGAAAATCGAAAATTAAAATCAGAGATTTATATTCAATTATTTATATTCAATATTTACAAATTTTTAACAAAGTATTTTTAAACATTCATCGGTCCTGTGGTTTTGTGGTTAGATTACTTGATACCCAATCAGGAGGTTTTGGGTTCAAATACTCATGCATTTCCGGCTGCAGACATTACCCGACCGTCCAAGAACGAAAGAAATTACAAAGATATCACGAAAGATGAAAGAAACTCAAGGGAGTAGAGGTATCATCCCAATGCACAATACAATGCCAGTCATGATGCTTGAGACTGAAAACCTTCGGGGAGGTAACAAGCAGGAAAATGAGATATTTACTGCGAAACACAGATCTTGAATCGGAACCTGGAATCTCAGAACAATTTCCGAAACATTAAAGTGTGCTCAGGCAGCAATGGTCATGGATAAATATGGATTAGAGGTCTCAGTTATTTGTGAAAGTCGCTAAACAGGATCAGGCAAAATAAACAATAAAACATGGACCTACCTGTATTCTGGATCTGAAAACGCACCGCTTCAACTAATTATAGTTTGAGTGCCTCGGCAATACCTCAAGATTGTCATGAAAAAGATGAACGCGAAAGTTGGAAGCGATAATTATGGATTTGAGATATGCATGGGTATTCACGGTTGTGGAGATTTTTAAAAATTTTTTTTTTTTAAATTTCAAATAAAATATGAAAAATAAGATTAGAATTTTTTCTTCTATGTTACTATTATTTTTTTGTATTTAATTTTACGAGACTCATAAGCACTGTTTTTATTTAAATACATTATAAAAAAAATATTTTTTTAAAAATTTATAAAATTAGAAAAATTGAATAGTAATTATTTGAAAAATTAACAAAAAGGTATTCAAGTTAAATAATTCAAATTTTGAAACAAAATCTCTAAAGAATTGTTATTCGGATTATTTGCTAAATTCATTTTGTAAAAATAGCATAAAATAATTAGTTTTTTAATTAGATTAATTCAAACTATTTTAATTCAATATTTGTTGTCTTGTAATTATTTTTTTTTTTAATTTGTGTTAAGACCAATTTAGGATAAGGCTGTTTTTGGGAGGTAATCTCCTCGGTCTTTTCAACTGAACTCTGACTTTTTTTACTTGTGTCTAAATGCTCGCTACTACTCGCTAGCTTGCCCTTTTCTTGAATACTATTTTCACGGTTGAACCAAGAATGGTCCAAAATTTCACTTGGTTTAATTCGACTTTCAGGATTTCTGTCAAGCATTTTACGGATTAAATCTATGGCTCGGTCAGATATATTCAACCAGTGCTCTTCAAGAAATCGTAAATCCTGGTTCTTGATAAGCTCGAATGTTTCCTCATCACTTTGTCCCTCAAATGGAGCATATCCACATAAAAGTATATAAGTGACAATACCCAAACTCCATACATCCACCTCATATCCGTATCTAAATTTAAAAATTTGTTTTTATATTTTTTATAATTTTAAACAATTTACGGTTTATCTAATAGAATTTCAGGTGCAACATAAACAGGACTGCCACATTTTTCATTGAGGCCCTCTTGAGCATATATTGCTGAACCAAAATCTCCCAATTTAAGACTTTTGCTTCCATCCGGATATTCTTGGACCATAATGTTATCCAATTTGATATCTCTATGGATAATATTAAGAGAGTTAAGAAAATCAATCGTCGATGCCATGGTGTAGACAATGGCTGCAGCGTCTTTTTCCAAAAACTTTTTTCTTTTTTTTATTGTTTCTAATAAATCTCCAGCCTTGTATTTTGATAAAATGATAAAATTGTAGTTTAAGCTTTTCTATTTATTACTTTATAATATTCAAAAATAAGATAGACATAATTGTCTACTTTATAATCTTCAACTAGTTTTACAATATTTGGATGTTTTGCCTTTCTCAAGATATTTATTTCGTTTTCAACAACTTCTTCCTCAAAAAAAATACGCATTAATTAGAATGATAATTTTTTTAATCTAATTACTCTTCCAGAGTTTTTTTTTAGATCGATTATTTTTAAAGCAAACTGAATACCAGTGTTGATATCTTTGCATTCTCTTACAATCGAATAATTTCCTTCACCAATCACTTGGCCTATTTCGTAATTTTCCAAAAGTTCTTCAGGCATAAACTCAAATTGATTCTGATTTGAGAAAAAAATTGTCTAATTATTAAAATTATTTGACGCAATTATATATTTACTTGAGTATTAATCATTAAATTATCAGTTTGACGAGATTTTCTTCTATTGAAGTCTGCTTTTTTTGCTAGAAAAAGATAAATCATAAAGCTAAAACATTTTTTTTCAATTTTGATTAATAAATAATGCGTCTTTAAAAAATTTAATTTTATAAGGTGCAGGACTAGCCGTCAACAAAAAAATATTTTTCTGAATTTAAATTTACTTAAGAATTGATAAATTTAGATATTTTTTTTCAAGTTCAATTAATGCTTCACTTTTCTTTGAATTTATCATGTATTTTTTCCTTTTTTTTTTAAATTGTGTTTAACTTGAGGATATTGTTCAAGTCTAAGAATTTTTGATAGAATAGTAACTTATTTTCTGTCTTTTTTACATTTTACATGCAAAACATCTTAAAATTCAAAAATCAGAACTGTAAGAATAAATTTAAGTTTTGCAATAGCTCTCATTGAATTTATAAACAATTAAAATTTGTCTTTTTTATTAAATTTTAATTTTTAAATTCTTTTTTTCATCGTCCATAAATGTTTATTAAATAAATTAATTAATCAATATTCTTCAACCTATTTTTTCCATTTGATTTTATTTGAAGATTAATAAATATTTCTATGAAAATATTGTAAATTTCTAAATTAAAAACATCCAGTTATGTTTGTCTTTTTCATCATTTAGAGTTTTTTAATTAGTTGTAATATTTGATGAAATTGAAAGAAATTAAAAAAATTGAAAAAGAATGCTTCTGAATCATTTTTTTTTTATTTTTATACTAATATAACTTTTTTTCTAATATTTATTGTGATGTCAGTAAGTGTTAATATAACGGGTGAGTCGTAATTTCACTCGTTATATCATCTTAAAATGACTTTAATCACGACTCTAGGTATTTTCGGCTCTTAGAGATTCTCTGACAAACATCGGAGTCTTCATCCTTTCTAGAAATACTTTCATTTGAAAACAAGTGGTCGAAACGTTGGAGTATGGAATTTAATGCCTTATTTAAATTCCTTATTTAAAGAAGGATATAACTAGACTTGAACAAGTACAAAAGCGAGCAACGAAATTTGTTCTACAAATAAGAAGATTGAATTTTGAGTCAAGATTAGCTAACTTGGGATTAGAAATCCTACAAGATAGGCGATAGAGCGTGTGGATCTTATTCAACTCTATAAAATCCAAATATAAAATTGATACTACGATGCGAAACTCATGAGCTCAGTGAATAATGAAGGACCAAATGGAGTAGTAAGGGGGACAAAGCATCATATTTGCTCGTAGCTAACAAAACGCAGCTAATCAACTATTTTAAAATAAATTTTTTTAATATTTAAATTCAAAAGATGAGAAGAAATAGTCGAATAGATATTTATGACCAAACTTGGTTCCGAAGTTGAATTGAATTTTTTTTCAATCAATTCCCTATAACATATTCTGCTAGTTCAAATTTAAACAATTGTTCTTAATGTTCAGAGAAAGAAAGACTCAAAGTGTATACTTTTAATGTAAATGAGACGCCGATTGTGCAACTAGATATTTAAAATTGAAGTGTTTCAATGCTTCTTTAATAAAAGTTATTAATTCACATTATCTGTCTACCCCAATTCAAATAGAAAAAAAAATGTATTACATTTCGATTCAAATAGATTGGCTTTAAAAAGGTTAACTAACTGTTGATAAAATTTTTTTCAATAATTCTAATTAAAGGATAAATTTATAATTTAAAGATTATTTATATTTTTGTAATTTAATCGTTTTTTATATTATTTTAATTCTCATCTATAAAGATGCATTGAAGTTTGATTGCGCATTTATAATATTTTCTGATAATATTTTTGTAAAAAATGATTTTAAATAAAAATTTGATTTTTCCAATTTTTGATTTTTGTAAATTTAACAAATATTTCATAATAGGATTCAATTCATTTTTTCTAAAATAGAATTTTTAGTATTTTGTATTTTTTTTCTTCTTTTTAATTTAAATAATTTTGTCTATGAGGCTTAAAACAAATAGATAATAATAATAATAATAATTAATAGGCAAATAAATCACTAAGAAAAAACTAATTATGCTATTTTCTTTTTTCTAATGCTTTTTTAATGCTATAATTGTTTGCATAATTTTCACAAGTTAAAATATTTGATACACTTAAATATATCACTCTTATAGTTTAAAACTATTATTTAAAATTTTAATTTTTTGATAAAATTGCCAAAAAAATATGCTAATTTTGACTTACCGTTTCTTTGAATAATTAAAGTTGGGTCTAATTTCGAATAACCTTTCATGAATTCATTTATATAAAGCATTTTAATTTCTAAAAATCAAAATTAAATTAAAATTATTAAAAAAAGAAAAAATTTGATTGTAACCTTCTTCATCTAAGTCAAAATCTTTATTGTGAATTTTCTCATTGCTTACTGCTAAAAAAATTTCATCCTGATAATACATATCAATAGGATCATTAATCTTGAAATATATCTCATTAAATTATTTTTAATTTAAAGAAATAAATACTTGTGAACCGGACAAATTGAAAATTTTTTTAATACTGTCTACTTTGAAAATATTTTCTATTTCATTTATAATGCTATCCAAGCTACTTGTATTTCTTTTGGTTAGCAAAACTCGGCAAGCTCGCCGTGGTCTTGCCGATTCGTTTAGCATAATTGTAACCAATTTTGCTTTAAAATAGAGATTTTGAGTTCTTTCTTCTTCTAAACTAGCATTTTCCATATCGGAATGCGATGAGTTCATGCCATTTTTATTTGAAAATTTTTTCAGCTGAACATGGTTCGCAGAGTTAATTTCAAGCTTATTGCTAAAGACTTCCATGTTGGGAATAAATTTTGTATTAAAAGTTTCAAATTTTTTCAAATTTTGCACATGTTTGATCGGTTCGTTTTCCACTTTGTACGAATTAGTGTTAAAACCGACCAAATCGAAAAGCATTGATTCAAATTTAGCAAATTTTTCAGCCGAAATTGGATACATACTTTTGTTGCTATTGTTTGACTTTATTGATTTTATGCTTAAAAATTCAGTAATTATATCCGAATTACTGTATTTTGAATTGCTTGATTTTAAATTTCGTTTCTTGTCTTCTGTTTGATTTTCACTCTCAGTAAACTTTTTAGCAATATCGTTTTGTTGTAAATCTCGACTTTCTTCTTGATTTAAGCTTTCTTGACTTAGACTTCCTGCCATTGCGTGAGACAATGGTGATGAATTTTCATTATGCTTTTTTATATTATGGACTAATTTTTTTTTATGTGATAGCTCTTCAGCGTCCAACAATTCGTCTTCGTCATCCAAATTATTAACTGTGTCATTGAATAAGTTTGATTTTTCTTCTTAAAAAATTAATTTTTAAAAATGAGTTCAAAATTTTCAAGGTCTGCTCATTTGATACCTGTGTCCAAAGTCTCGTTCATTTTTTCCAAATACTCCCTTATGGTTTATATTTCCGAATAAATTAGTTTTATTTCTGTTGAATTTTTCTTTTCTATACTCTAAGTCTGCTTTTATTGCTATGGAAACGTTTATTTTTAAGCGTTTACAATGTAAATTGATTTCTAAAAGCATACATGACCACTTTCATTTTTATTTTGTATAAGGAAATTTCCAAAATATTAATTTTTTAATTAAAAATTTCAACTAGGATGATTTTAATTAATTTAAAAAATATTCTTTAAATCTAAAATTTTATCCAGAGTTGTTCCAAAGTCATAAAGTCAAAGTCAAATGTATATGTACAGTAGAAAGTGATAATGTACTCAAAGAGATAAAAGCATAATATTGGTTTACCACTCAAAACGAAATTTTTCAACCCTTTGTATAACCTTATCTTTTTACTTTCTATTTCATGAAAATAAGGATTGTTGGGAGCGAGCATATAGACCATGCCCAAAAAAAAGTGACCGGCCGTAAAAGCGGCCAAAATACGGCCGGTCGGTTTAACGGACAATTACCATGGTTAGACGGACAAATTTTTTAGAACCGTTATAGCCTGCAAACTGAGACACCGACCATTTGGTAGCTGGCCAGCAAAAGGCCGACCGCAGGTTAACCTGTCAAAATTATATTAAATTAAATTTGATAGGTTCTAATTTAAGATTTCTGATTGTTAAAAAAAAATTTAAAAATGATTATATTTTTATGGCGTGTGCTAATTCAATAACTAAAATTACTTATTTTTCACCAATTTTATTTAACTTTTAAAAAATTACTTAATTGATATGAATATACAGATTTATGTTAAAAATCGAGTTTTCAACTTTTTTTTCTAATTTTTAACTAAATTAAAAAAAATAAGACGTTTTGACAGGCTCAAAGAAAAAAAAATATGAATTTTAGCTGAATGGTTAAAAGATAATTTTAAGCAAATTGATGTAGGTATCAAAAAAACATCCATATTTTTGCAAAAAATGCTACGATGATTTGTTCAAAATGCATATTAAAAAAACTATTTTAAAAGAAGCATTAGTAGATAAAAAAAGCCAAATATTTAATTGATATAGAATACTGATTACTAAAATTATTTATTATTATTTATTACTATTATTTTACAAATATTGAAATTTTGAAATTTAGAATTGATTTTTTTTATAAAATAAAAAAATTTCCGCTAGACAATCTGATAGACACTTGTAATACTTTTTTACATACCATTTTATTTTTTTTTCTTGAGTAAAATATCATTTAATTGATAATTTTAATACACATAGAAAAAATTATGATGAATAATACAAGTAATGCAAAATTAGACACAACTTAGGACCATAAAAAATGTGAAGAGCTGATAAGGATTGAATCTTTTAAGTAAAAGGTGAGATCTTTATTTATCAAATCTTTTCAGCAAATGATGCGTAAAATAGGGTAATAAATATCTAAAAATATTCAGTTCGTAATTTAAATAAAAGAATATTTTTAGTCGGAACAAACTTTAAATTATTATAAAAAATTTAATTAAAAAAAAAGATGAAAATCAAAGGGTTACTTTTATTATAAAATTTTTTTAACTCGAAATTAATGAAAATTAATACAAAAAATTTTTGCTTTGATAAATTTGAAAATAATGTGATTCTAGCTATTTAATTAATAAAATTCTGAGTATAAAAAAAACTTAAAAAACAATCTATTTATTCATTATTTAAAATCTTTCAGCAAAAGTTCTGTATTTTTTTGAATATTTGCCCAAGCAAAATCAATGTGCCGCTGCTCTGATTTTGACGCGCAAATAGCGAAACGAATGAAAAAAATATCATTTATTTTGCTCGGAACCATATAAATTTTTCCATCATGATTTATTTGTTTAAGCAAGCTTTCATTTAGTTCATTTGAGCCTTTTAGTCTAAAACACACTAAGCCCAAAGTTACTTCACCAAAAATTTCAAAACGACTGTCTTTGGTTACCAATTGTTCAAAATATTTGGCCAAATTAACATGCTAAGAACATTAAACTAAATCCATTTTATAAAGTTATTAGAATATTACTTTTCTAATGAATGCTTGGAGTCCTTTAACGCCATAAAGACGCATCACAAACCACAATTTTAATGATCTAAACCGTCTACCAAGCGGTATTTGCCAATGCTAAATTAAAATAAAATTCATTTTAATTTTAAATTTTAAATTTAATTAATACCCGAAAATCTGGAGCCTCATTTTGATGCTCATGTTTCAAATAAATCGGATCTACATTAAATGAATCAACCAAATAAGATCGATTTTTGACCCTAAAATTTTAGAATAAAATTTTCCTATTTTTCATTGAATTTAAATTACCAAAGAGCAGAGCAGTCAAAATTTACCAAGAGCCATTTATGTGGATTGAAATTATAAGAGTCTGAATATTCGACTCCATTTAAATAGGATCTGAATTCTGGACAGATGAAAGCGCTACCGGCATAAGCAGCATCTATATGCAGCCACAGATTTTCATCTCGACCTTTTTTGTTAGTTAGTTAGTTAGAGCATAAAAATTAACTCATATTACAAATTGGTCCTATTTCTTCCAAATTATCATATGAACAAATACTTGTTGTACCCAGAGTAGCACAGACAAAAAATGGAATCAAATTGTTTTTTCTATCATTTTCAATTGCTTCTAAAAGTTCTGTTCCTCTTAAACTGTATTTTTCATCAACTGGAACTTTACGGCATCTTACTGGTGCTAGCAAAGTTGCTCTTTCAAACGAGCTATGTGCCTTAATTATTTTCAAATAGAAAAAATAATGTTTCAAAAAAAAATTTCTTTTTTTACTTGTTCAGAACAGTAAGCCACTAGTTTAGAACGAATTTCATGATCGCTCCAATCTGGATGCTTAATTTTTGTTTCATTGATTGTTTTATTTCGAGCAGATAGAAGAGTAACCAAAAGAGATTCACTGGCTGTTCCTTGTATTACTCCACCACCAAGCCCACCTGATGATGCTAAATAAAATTGAGGAAGCTTAAGAATCTTGGCCAGCCAGTCCATCATTACAACCTCTAATTCCGTGCATGCTGGAGAAGCAATCTTAAAAAGATTTTTTTTCAAAATAAATTTCAGCTAATTTATTTTTAATTATTTGAATTAATATATTTACCCAAGTAAATCCGATACAGGCTATGGCATCAGATAGAATATCAGCACAAATTGCAGGATAAGAATTAGCCGTAGGAAAATAAGCATGAAAGTGAGGACTGTGCCAATGTGTCACTCCAGGCATTATTACCCGTTCAATATCACTAACCAGGTCTTCCCATTTGTCTGGCTCATCGGGTGCTTCGGTAGGTATTAAATCTTTTAAGTAGCCTGGCTTGACACTTGGCAAAACTTGTCTATTCTCTATATTTTCCAAATAATCGGCCACCAGGTCAATCATTTCTTTGCCCCGAATTCGAAATTCTTTTGAATCCATTTCTAAATAAAACAAAATCGTTTAAAAATTCAACATCTAAATTGAATTTATCTTGAGATTTTTAAAAATTATTTAAAAAGGTTTTTCTAGATAAGATAAGAAAATTGTAATGAAATTTTGCTAGATAAATCGAATAGCTTGTAAGAGCTCGTGCTAAATGACTTTTAGAAATGTTTTTAAAAAAAATGGCTCTTGTCAAAAACGAAACTTTGAGTTCTCTTAAGAATTCTTTTGATTTTTAAGTAAAGTAAAATAAAAGCATCAATTATGTCATTTTGAATCAAAATTCAACCAATTTATTAAACAAAGATTAAGTTTAATTTATTTATGATGATTATAATGGGAGATTTATTGTGTATATTTGAAAATAGTTTTTTGTTTTGTCATGATTTTACTTAGGCTTTATTTAAATTTCCGATAAAAGACTAAGATTTCAAGAAATTTTCGTTTACTTCATTTACTTAATGATTTAATTAATATGAAAATAAGTTAAATGAATAAATAAAAACAAATAAGAAGCCACAGTGCTTATTAGAAACTTTTTAAGCATGTTCAAATGCCAGTTAGTTGTTTATCTGAAATGAGATCATTCAGATGATGCATTAATATTGACAATATGATATCTAGATTTGATTCTATATCAAGATTGAGATAATTATTTTGTTTAACTAAATAGATTTATTCAAATTTTACGAAAACAGAAATTTTTATTCCATTAAATTTTTTTAATTAGGTTGTCTTAAAATAATAGTGACATGAATATTTATAAATAGTAAAGAAAAAGGAATGATAATTCTTTTAGTTTGCTGTATAAAATAACCCCCATTAGTTTACTGAAATATTTTAAAGGAAATTTGAAGAAATTGATTTTATCATATTTAAATTAAAAGGATTCTTTTAAAAATCTATATTCTAATTTCTCTAATTTATTTGAATCAATCAATCAATTGCAACCAAAAATAAAATATAATAATAATAAAATCCTTTAAAAATTAGACAATAAATTAAAAATTTTTGGGTGACTCAAAAAATTTTGTATTAATTTTGTATTTTTGTTTTACTTTTTTTTATTAATCAAAAAAATTTACAATAGTTAGCTAATCTTATAATCATAAACCATTACGCTCTATAGGCTGTAGCTGTCTATCAGCGAGTAGTTCGATTCTTCTCTTGTACTATTTACGACTTTTTGTAAATTACTCACTTATCTTCAACTTGGATTTGGTAGGTAATATGCGGTAGACTAAAAAAGTGAACCATTAAAAGAATCAAAGGGTCTGGGCAATATGTTGCATGAGTAAGAAGTTTGATCTCTTCCAGCTCCTCTTGACATTTTCTTCTCGCTGTATGAAATCACACGTTATCTTTTAAGAACAAACTTAGCTGTCGGTTGATTAAAGAAGGATATTTTTCTTGAAGTGTAGCACATACATTCGTTCTAATTTTTAAAATAAAGTTCTGCATTTATTATACGATTGTTTGAAACCAGTTTAAAGTGAATTACCTCATGGAAATTCCACCAAACACAAAACATCACTTTTTATCAAACCGTCTTCTTTTAACAACTGGCTGAGCTGGTTGAGGTTGAGATGGGCGCATGTTTAAACCTCTTCAATCAAAAAATGGGGGACCGGTTTCGACTGGGTAAAATTTGAAATGTAGATGATCAACTCGATGCAGTAGCCTCTGTGTAAGATCGGACCTGTTGCTCAAAAAAGGTACTTGAAAAGAAGATGATCACCTCCCTATTATCCACTAGGATAGAATAGGGTAAAAAAAAAATTTAATTGTGATATTGTTGAACCCTTTTAAAAGGTGTAAATGTTTTAGACCCAGGTATTCAATGAATTTTTTTCAATTTGTTTACAAATCATATATATTCTAAAAGATAATAAAATTTTCTACATTTTGGTGTATATTTTAATTTTACAAAATAGGCATGGCAATTTTAATTACCAAAAAAAAGTAAACAAAAAAACACTTTTTTTCAATTTAACCGTATGTAGTCCCATGCATCATTTACTATACCAATTTAAATTCTAATTGTTTACCGTTATTATTTTGAGTAAAAACTTTAAATGGCAAATAAGGAAAAAAATTAACGATAGCAATCATCTTGAATAGTAAGGCGGCGAAAATCAGACCAAACCGAACTATTAATGCCTCATATTTCTACCATTTTGAATCTAATTTATTAATTTTTTTTTGCTAATTTTATATCTTTATTTTTTTAAACAATATAGCTTAAATTTTTTTAATTTTGAATTTTCAAAAAAAAATATAAAACTTATACTTTTAATCTAAAAAAAAAATTAATTTAGCTAAATTTTAAAAAAATTAGCAGCGAATGGTTTCGATCCACCGACCTCTGAGTTATGAGCCCAGCACGCTTCCACTGCGCCACGCTGCTTAATTATCATTTCAAAAATAATTATTTTTATAATCATTATAAATTTTTAGTAAATAAAGAAGAGTAAGTCTAAATTTAATTAAATTTATTTAACGAAATATAAAATGAGTTTAATCTATATAGTAAGATGGCCTAATCGGGTGACTTATTTTTTCCTTTTTTTGTATATCGACTAAGTTTTGTTTGAAAATTGCGAATTCATTAATCGAATTAGACACCCCCTTAGCAAAAAGGGTAAATGAGTTAAGGGTTAACTCAGAATGGACTTAATAAAAAATACTTTAATTTTATTTTTGTTTTGTATTGATAGCTTAGGCAAAGGGCTTTCAACATAATGCTTACCTGAGCTACTAGAGTAAAAAAACTCTGGCTTAGTTATAATTTTAGCAATTAGGAGCAATTTAACATAATTAAAATTTCAAAGTCTGAATTGCATAAAATTAAAAAAAAAGATGGAAAAAATTAAGAAAATTAAGATAGAATAAAAAAAGAATTTCTTGTTGATCAGCAACCTATGTCTTTTAAACTTTCTTTACATTTTTTTTTCTTTTTTTTATCTGATTTGCTTAATTTTTATATTTAATTTATCTTATTCTATTAAATCTATTTTAATTTTTTTACTTTACTCTGAAAGAGCTCTAGCTCGGTACAGAAAATAACTAAATAAATAAATAATTGATCATAATAGCACCAACAATACTAAAAAATTACAAAATTAACAATAAAAGCACCAAACGAGTCAAATGAGTCGTTTGAAAAAATATTTAAATCCTCGTATCTTTTGAATAGATTTTTCAAGTTAATATATCTTTTTTGATTTATGTAGACTTTAAAATTTTCTTTAAAAAATGATATAACTTTAAATTATTATAGTTTTTTTATAATATATTTTGAATTAAAAAAACGTGAAAAAATGCTTGGTGCTTCTAGTGTTAAAAGGAATATTGATCTAGTTGAATAAAAATGATTTATTCATAATTAAGCAGATTTGAGGAGTAAGGTATGACCAAATTTAAAGAACTTTAAGGGAGTTGGCATAAATTAAACAATAAAGAACTGAATTAGTCTAATTTATCCAAATTTAATCAAAGCTAAAAGGAGTTGATCAATTTTTAACAGAATTCAAAATGATTCATTCAAAAGGTAATTTAGTCAGAATTAATTTGAAATAAACTTTAATTCTTCTTAAAAGAAAAGATTTCACATTGAGAGATGCACATGTGCTACTGATTGTCCATTTTTTGGTCACAAATTTGTTTAAGCTATTTGTTTTGGAACAACATTATCTTTTGACAGATCTATCGAGTGATAATAGCTTAACCATTTGTTCGGGAAAATTCGGATTTAATATTTTTCCAATGTTTTTCTGTTGAAGTTCATTAACCAGTCATTTTTTATATTCAATACAAAATGTATCTTGTTGGTATTGTTAAATTTTTGATTTTAAGTTAAGGAAATATAAAAGGAATCAATGATCACAGTAATTTTTAATAAAATACCAATTATGCTTAATTGTAGCCCAAGCTTTAGCGTATTAATGTTTTATCTTTATTTTTCAAATGTAATATAATAATATAAAAACGATTTATTTTTATACTTAGTGTAATTTTTATTAATAAAAAAAAAGCAGGTTGAAGTTCATATATTATTATAATTCAAGATCGAATTTTTGCTAGAAAAAGAATAACAATTCTGAAAATTACGAATCAATTCAAAAAATGGCCATTATAGTGCTGTTATAGTAAACACTTAAGTGCCAGAGACGAGAGTTTCCCATAGTATTTAACGGGTGTTCAAAAAAGAATGTTCAAAAGTTTGTTAATATGTTCTCATTGTCTAAATTTAACCAAATTTAAATTATTTTGAATTAAAATTTTTTTATTATTTGAAAGTTAATAATTGATTTTCCAACAAGATGGAGCAAAAGCTCATAATTCAAATGCAAGCCAGGACTGGTGTCGTAAGAATTTTTATGATTTTATTCCTCGAAAAAGTTGGCCAGCTAATTCACCGGATTTGAACCCATGTGATTTTTATCTATGGAACGCTATAGTTACAAGAATGAAGGTCAAGAAGTATACAAATCTGGAGGATTTCAAGAAAGAAATAGAACTTGCAATTAAAAAGTTCCTTTAAATAAGTTTTTGCTCACGATTCAGAAAAATTGAAAATGCTAAAGGGCATTTTGCTTTAAAATAAAAATATTTAAATTATTTTAGTTAAAAAATAAAACTATTAAATATTATTGTATTTTTTTTAACATTAAATATTAAGAATTCATTGTTTATTTTCTTAAAGAGTTTTTTTAAGACGCTTTAATTAATATATTTAACTTTTTAAAAGTAAACAGTACTACTTATGAATTTTTTTTTAAAATGTTTTTATCAAAAAGTAATTAAGAAATGATCAGAAGCTCATTATAATCAGTTTTTTTTGCTCTAAAAATAAGCTATCAAGCATGTACATTAACTATAACAAAATCAAAGGACACTCGTCATTTTTAGGTAAAGATGTTCCGAATGGCCTATTTCTGCTATAAATATCAAAAACTTGGTTTTTATATTTTTTTAATAATTAGACGATATTAAATAACTGTAAAAAATTTGGTTAAATTCGGACAATGGGAACATATTTTTTTACCTTAACAAACTTTTGAACATTCTTTTTTGAACACCCGTTATATTCCTTCTACTTCTACTAAATTAACGATTAAAAGTTTGAATTTTATTGAAAATTATTCCAATTTAACATTGCAGAAAAAAATCTTAATTTCACAATAACAACAGCAAAAGAAAAAAAAAATTAAATTTAAAATTAAAAAATTAATATAACAAGTTGGCATAGCAAGGTGGTTACTTCGATGAAACGTTTAAGAGCAAAACTCGATGAAAATCTCAAAAGAAAACCAATTGCGCAATCCAGCTTTTTTCTTAAAAGATTGATAAAAAAATTTTTTTATTTTTAACTTATTTAGGCTATGTTGGAATCATCATTTTTGACTTTAAATATTAATTATCTAAAGCCTTTTAAAAAAATAATTGTATTATTTAGAAACTTCTGGTAAAACATTTCAAATTTAGCATAATTTAAATTTGGAAAAAATTGACTTTCGTTCATAAATAAAAGAGCTTTATTTATTCTATTTCAATTAAAACTGACCTGCTCATGGTAAAACCACCGATCAGACTTGAGTTTAACTTTAAAACAACTCTGCTGTTTGGTCTTTAAGCTGAAAAGCTTATATTTGAACCGTCTGTATATTTGAATTCATTTTAGTAGCATTATTTGTAGTTGTGTTAGTATTAAACAGCAGAAGTGATGAAAATCTCAAGTATCAACATCAGTGGGCGCATTGCTTAAAGTCTTGTTTTCAAATATTTTTTTCCAGTCAATAGATCTAAAATACCTTAGAATCTGAACAAAGTCGCCATATATTTTGCCAAATCAGGATGCATTGAAACCGAAGACTAAAATGAGTCCTTAGTGAACTAGATACAAGAGGTGAGATTATGTGAAATTTTAGTAAGAAAATTACAGTACAAAAAAGAAATAATTTTACAATAATTATAAAGGAAATAACTATATAATTTTTTCTAGTTTTGCAAAAATGGTTCTGTAAACAGTACAAAGTTGTACAAATTTGTAAAAAATGAATTCTTAGCTCTGCAAAAAATGTGCAATTTAATGCAAATTTTAGCTAATATTTGATGTATAGAAAAATGAAGAATATTTGCTGAATTTAAAATTCGTTTGTAAAAAATTTTACAAGTTTTTACTGTAATTTACAAATTCAGAAATACGATTGGAGTAACTCTACAAGATAAGGTTAAGAAGACTACTTGAATTATTGGTATATTGAAGAAGACTTTTAAAACACGATAAGACTATATAAAAAAACAAAAGAAAAGACTATATACTTGCTACATAATGGACCAAACCTTACTCTCACCATATTAATTAAAATATATAAAACTGTTACAAGATATCAAACATAGGTTAACTAAATTAATTAGAAATTTTGATTATGAAGAAAGGTGTATGAATATAGGTCTAACTAGCCTAAAAATTGAGACCCATCAGAGATGATTTATCCCAGAAATATACATATAACTACATTTAATAGTAGTTCAGAGAATTAGTAAAATCAAATCAACATAATATTTTAATTTCTTTAGCCACTATCAATTAGCAACGTTATAAAATAAAGGAAAATAATATAAATCATCTTTGTAGGATTTTTTATTATAAAATTGAAAAAATTAAATATTTAACACTCAATCAGAAATCTAAAAAATTAAAAAATATATATCAAAATTAATTAGAATTTGTTACAAAGTATGTTTATTTTCATGGAATAAAAAGTAAAAAGAAAAACTAACACAAATGCTCGAAGTAAATGATTTTTTTTGGAAAATTTTATGTAAATTTAGAAATTAATTTTAAAATTCTATCATACAAGTATTGCTTAGCATTTGTAGCAAGTAAAAAATCTAAATGGTCCCAGTCTAATATTTCATAATCGTCCACAATATTCGGAAGATTTTTCCTAATTAAATCAACATCAGTCGGATCAGCCAACCAGTCATTTTTTGCCCAATAAAGCGCAGTTGGAACATTCATATTTTTTATCTCATACAAAGGCGGACTACTTTGATTATACTTTAGCTTGTTTTTTTCCATACCGTAATCATACATTTGAAATTTTCCTGATATAACAGCCTGACTAAAATGCGCCAAATTTTTTACACTTGTTCCAGCTGGATCATGGGTTGTGTACACGGCAATTCTCGAGTAGTTCATGTATTTTGAAGGACCGCAAAAAAGGAATAGAACATTAGCACAAAAAATTCTATCTGTTAATTTTAAATTGCATAGTTTATCAGCAAGCCAGTTTATTTTTGGAGATGAGGATAAAAAGTCTTTTTTTCCAAAAAGTTTAAACCATACATTCTGATTCGAATAGACTCCCATATTAGCTATATATCTTATAGGACTTTTAATATATTTAACTGTACTCACAGGTCCTAAAGCTATGAATAATTTGATTTTAGCTGCTAAGTCCAAGTTGGCTCCAAATTCTGCAAAACCTATCATTGTTCCTTGACTATGGCCCACATAGATCAAGTTTTTTTGCTTTGTTTTTTGTAAAATGTAGTCAATCATAGCTGCTAAGTCATATTTAGCCATTTCACTCCATGAAAAATCCCAAAATTCACTCTGGTTCGATTTTAGATGTCTGTGTCTGAGACCATATTTGTTGCCTCTCATGTTTCCAAGCCAAACGTCATAGCCTGCATCGGACAAAATAAAACCTAGACTTTGCTGTGGAAAGTTTATGACCCAAGTAGACGAAGCATCCAATAAACCATGCTGAAGAAGCACTACATTTCTTGGCGAAAAATTGGCATTTTGATAGCGCGAATATGGTATTCGGCTGATTGATAGTATGTATCCGTCTTTGGTCACCACATCGTGTTCTTCACATGGATAGCCTTTATTTTCAATTAGAGTTGTTGTGTTTATAAATTCATCAATATCAGATTTTAAAATTTTTTGCGCATTTTCCTCTTTGAATTTTACAATACATATAAAAAATATTAAAATTTTTTCAAACATTGCCAAAAAATTTTATTTAATTAGGGTTTATTTAAATATGCATAAAAATAACATTTTAGCTATTCTTTTTTTAGCTAAAAACAAAATTATTATACGACACTGTAGTCAAGTTCTAAAATAGAATTGCTTTGTTTCAATTGAATCAAAATTAAAATTTGTATTTGATAATAAGATAATAAGATTCA
Organism: Brachionus koreanus; assembly: GCA_016987375.1. NCBI lineage: Eukaryota > Metazoa > Rotifera > Eurotatoria > Ploima > Brachionidae > Brachionus > Brachionus koreanus. The sequence goes on from PJRA01000005.1 coordinate 2,416,342, forward strand.
TTAGAATTTATTGAAATTAATTAAAGAATTTCGATGTTTTGTTCATTAAATTTTAAGATTAATTTGTGTTTTGTTGAAGAACAAATTGTATGCATTTAAAAAATTCGTAGATTTGTTTTGAGCCTGTAGATATTAAATTGTTGATTAGTTGAGAGTTGGCAGTCACATTGGAGCCCATGGATGAAGTAGTGGGAGACTTAGTGGGAAATTGTGAACTAGAAGCACTATGCTTTTTTAAACTTCGGCCCATCCCTTGTATGATTGAATTCTGAAATTAAAAAAATACTAAAATCTTTCAAGTAAAAAACAAGCAAAAATTTACTATTTCTGAATTCAACTCTCTCTTAAGCATCTTTCTATCTCTTGGTAAAATTGTGCCTTGTTTTTCACAAAGAACTATTTGAGTGAGCAAAAAGTTTAGACATTTTTCAAGGACGCAAACTATTAATGACCTTTTTTTTGTAAATATTTTTAAAATTCAACAATAATTTAGTTAAATATTTTAAATTTAGTACAAAATAGCTATGTTAAAAAAATTAATAAAATAATCTTTTTAGGTCATTCAAATTACTCAAATTCAGATAAAAATTAATTCTTTTGTATATTTTTCTTTCAGGAAAAAAATCAAAAAATTATTCACAATTATTGTACTAAATTTAAGATAACTTTAATTCAGACTTGTTCGGTAATTTGGTCTCAAAATTAGTCTCTTCACCGATAATTGTGACATTTTTTTTCGGCGAAGTGTTAACAGATGAATTCATCAAATCTTGGAGTCGTTTATTAGATGTTGGATTGGATGATAAAATGTTAGTATTTTTCGAACTTATTGTATTATGGTGTGAAGAATTGGTTGTTATATCATGTTTGTGTAAAAGTTTAAGCAAATAATCAACAACCCATAGAATACTTCCGAAAGAAAGTGGTGTATGAGCGTCAAATGCTGATGGTGGAGAAATTTGCGAAGTCAAGAGTATTTTGTACTCGTCAAATTTTAAAGAATAATTTTGATCTGCGAAATTTGGTGAAAAATTGAACAAACCGTCCAAATTAATTGAAATAATGCTGAAAAGCACATTCTGAATACTGACCAAATCGTCCATGCTTAATTTTGTCAAAGAATTTTGCTGCCATCCAAGAGTTGAATTATGGTGCATGTGTTTCATTGACATTATTCTCACATGAGATAATTTCATGATGCACAATTGTACAATTGAAGTAAACATTCTCTTTATTTAGTGTGTTAAAAAAATATTTAATTTAATTTTTTATTCATTTACTTGAAGACTATTGATTGAGTTTGGGATGTTGAGAATTAGCTCTTTTGAATAGAGACTAACTTTAGCCAAATATCTCGAAAATGCTCTTATTATGTCGAGCAAATCAGTGTCTAAAGAGTGATCCAATTTTGAAACAATATCAGCGATTGATTCAAAATAGGAGCCAAAAAACAAAATGGAATCCTTCAAATATTTGTATTTCAGCTTTTCGAGCAAAACAGTTTGAATATTCAGATACAACTTAAGAATACTCTTCCAATCGGATGAAAATGAATTAGATTCGTCATTCTTTGAAAAAAATATAATGATATTTTTAATAATAAATAGAAATTATTTGCGTAAATAAAACTGAAGCAAACTAATTACATCTTAAACACTAGAAGCCTCAAGCATTTTTTCACGTTTTTTTAATTCAAAAATATTTTTAAAAAAAACTATAATAACTTAATAAAGTAATAAAAATTATTTAAGAAAATTTTAAAATCTAGATATTGAAAAAAACTGATATATGAAACAACTGGTGTTTCATCTGGTGAAATTTGTGCAAATTGATTGCGATTTGTTTCAATATTGAATGGAAGTTTGCAAAATTTGCATAGATTTTTCATACTTCCGCGGTAGGTGAAACAACAGTTGTTTCATCTGCAGAACAAATTTCTTATTATTAGAACAAAATTTATAATTTTTAATTTTTGAATTGGAAATTTGTATGAAATTTCACATGATCTTAAAGAGTGAAAAAAATTTTAATAGGATTTCGTGAAATTTGATACAAAATAAAAGAATTAGCTGCCAAAACTTTTTTCTTAAGTTTTTGACTAATTTTGAAAATAGAACATAGTGCAACATACAAAATTGCATCAGAAGTTAAATTAATTTACAGAGTCTTATAAAGTAATGTAACTTTGAATCCTGCATTTATAAACTTGCTTTTGATTCTTTTAAAAAAAAAAGTTATTAAAATTTTTATCATTTTTTTTTGTTCATAATTTCACAAAAACCTTTAAAAAAAGCTATTTACTGAAATTAATGAGGAATATTCAAAAAGCTTGGATGCAAGTAAACAAGTTCTTGTATTAAAATCTGATTTTGCCAAGGATTCGGCTTGTTTGTCTGAAAACGTAAAGAACAAATCTACAATTGAGTAAATAATGTCATAACTTTTTGGATCATAGACACATTTTTCAAAAACAGCATATAAGCATTGCATCATACAACATTCGGCTAGCTCATTTTGCCAGTAATTTTCACCAAAATTGCTCACAATGAACTTAAAAAGAATGTTATTTACAACAAATGTTAGACTAGTGTCTCGTGTTAATCTTGGATACGAGCCATCTTCTAAATTGTTCATCGATTTGGACAGAATTCTACAGCAGCTTTGAACCATTTTTTTCAACAAGCCCTCATTTTGCTCCAGAAAAGCAACATTTTCTGCCTTGTCTAAACCAACCAAATGAGACAAACAAAACTGAATCAAATTTATGATTGCTGGAAAATAATTGAATTCATCAGATATTAATTTTTCCAGTATATGGATAAGATTTTTGATCAATTGTTTTGAATCTTTTAAACAGTTCAAATCGTTTATTGATACAATCAAAATCATCAATGTATTGGTAATTGAATGTAGTTCTTTAACCACATGGTTCGATTGCTTAAGAGTAATAAAATTTGACTCTGTCAACAAATTACCATTGATTTTTTTGCAAGTGCTTAAGAAAAAGTCAGGTTTGCTTTGAGCTTGGAACTCTTGAATACTTTGTTGTTCTTGTTCTAGTTGTGTCAAATTTTTATTCAAATAAGATAGATGATTTATAATTTGCTCTATAGATTGAACTAAGCTTCTCAATATACTATCAAGATTAAAATTTTGAATATTCAAATTTTTTTGAAAAAAATCCACTTTTTTGTCATCATTTTTTTTATTTTCGTTTAAAAACTTATTGACTAATCTAGACGATTTGTTCAATAGTAAAATAAGCATTGTAATAGAGTCCAGTATTGGTTTAGATTTGAAATTTTTTTTTGAATCGACTACTTGTAGATCCTTTTTAGTTTCGTTTGAATTCATTATGGACATATTTGGTTGTATTTTTCCATTCTCATTAAACACTAGCATCTCAGCATTTCTGATCAAAAGATCTGACTGAACTACTAGATCTTGTTTTAATTGTGCAGCAAAAAAATCTAGCCACTTTTCAACCAAGCTTGTATCAATTATTTTTTGTCTAAATTTTTCGGCCAACTCACATGAACTCAATTCAAAGCTTCTTAATAAAACAAAAATCAAAAATTTGTTATTCATTTTTGTTCTAAAAAAATATATTTTTAATCTTACTTTTGATAAATAAGCTCGTATAATTCACATGAAAATATTTTGAATACAAGAGATACAATTTTAATGTTTTTTTTTAAATAAAATTCTTCGAATTCTGAAGAATTGTGCACAGAAAAATTCAAGTATTGTGTTTCAAAATAATTAAGATATTCAACAGTAAAATAGGCTTCGTTGTCCTCATTTAATTTCGGCTTATTATTCAAGTTATTCTTAATTATGCTCAATGAAGAAATCAACATTGGCCAAAACTCGGACTTTTGGCGACAATAGTTCATAAAATTTATTTTTTTGACCGACCAAATTGTGAAAACAACACTAAAGAACGAAGCCATGGTCTCATACAATTCATCTTCTTCTTTATCAGAAGTTTTTTTTTGAGAAATCAAGTTGAACAGCTCTTGCAACACGCTATGATCACCAACAATAATTTTTTCTTTGTCTTTATGGTCAACTTTTATATTTGCTAGTGTTTGAAAAAATCCTGGCTGATATTCAATCAAAGAGCAAAGAAACTCGCTCAAACTGGCTATAATTCTGCCGCATTGAGGGCTTTTAAGCTTATCTATTATATTTAAATGGATTTGATGTGAATAGGGCCCAATCAAAGATCCGAAAAGTCGTGGTGTCATTTGAGATATATTTTTAAAAATAGAGAACAAAAGACAGTCCAAAGTTTGATTTGGTTTAAATATAAATATTTTGGTCAATAAATGAAACCAATTGGTGTCGTTTTTGTTCTCGCTAATTGCCGAGTTTATCAAGTTTTTGTTCAAATAAGGATTTGATTGTGACATCATTAGGTTCAATTGAAGCAAAAATTGATTATTTTTGATTATGACTTCATTAGACTGAGAGTCTTCTTCGTTTAGAAGCGAAATGCTAGATGAGTAACCTTGGCTTTGTTGACAAATTGATTTTATGAGCAAAAAATATAAAAGCGACTGATTGACTGGATTTTTCGTTTGTTCGCGCTCTTCTCTAGCTCCTTCTGGAATTGCTATTAAACGATTTATTAATGATATACTTTGTATTAGAACATTGTCTATTTTTTTAATGTCGTCAATAAAATTTATATCTTGGCTACATTCGTATACTGTGTAGACCAAATTTAGCAATGATTCACTGCATTCCGTATTCAATAAAACAACTTCACAAAATTGATCTAAACTTACTGAACTTAAAAAATATATATTTAATTCTATTTCTAAAAATTTTTAGTTTTTATATAATGACTTATTTATTTATTTAAAATTAAAAGACATTTTTGTACAAAATCAACATTTTTTTAATTCTTTAAATCTTTATATTTCACATTAAGCAATAAAAAAAAAGTCGAAATGAATTTTTATTAATGAAAAAGGAACCGGCTGTGTTAATGGCGTTGTGAAACCATAACAAATTATTGAAAGAAAATATTTCACTTTTTGTTTAACTAAAATTAAATATAATTAAATTTTTTAATTTATTTTTGAGATCATTTAAAAAAAATTGAAAAATATTTTGAAAAATGCAAAATTTATTTTTAATTAAATAACGGCACAAAAAAATTGATTAAGAGCGTTAAAACAATGCAAAACTGGTTTACTCACAATCTCTAAAAACATTTTTTAAAAAAATTCCTAAATATCAGCTAATTACTCAAAGTTTGGAAGAAGGCCAAGATAGGCCCTTCTTTTAAAAAAAACGATCATGCTTGAGTAGTTTCCATGAAACAATATACTTAGTTATAGAAACAATAAATCGTGGTTTCGCATTAGTAGTTGTATTTGAGGATTTACCAAAAGCAGTTTCATAATAAAAAGGACTGATAAAAAAGCTTAAAGCTAATTTAGCTGTTTCAGAGGCGAACCTTACTAGCTATTTGACTTTTGAACATTTAGAAAAAAAAGAGTTGTACTAGGCGAGAAGTCGTCTGACTGAAAAGTAGTAAATTTTATCCTAAGGATCATTTGGCGCTCTCTTGTTTTCTTTTTTCAAAAATGAAATGCTACAAGAAGTTCAGAGCTTAATTAGCTTTTTAAGCATTAAATTTATAACCACTAAATAGAATTTACATTGAAAGACTTGTTATTTGGGTAAATAGATGGCAAATTCTTATATAACTTTATATTCATAATGAGTTTTTCTAATTGGCACTTAAAGATGAAAAATGCTACCTCGTGCAACTAAATTGAACCTAAAATTAGGTTCTTAGAAAGTTCGAATTAATCTGTTTAGAAGAGAGACATGAAAAGGGAGACCTAATGAATTCTTAAGATGTTTTAAAGAGCTTAGCTTGATAACGTTGCGAAACCCTATCTTCAAATTTAATAAATTCTTTAACAATTGATCGTCCAGCAGGTGATATCCAAAAACAAAAATTAAATTGTCAATATTAACAAAAAAATTAACCAAAAGAAAATAACAAGAAAATTTCTTTACTATAGAAGTTGCCAATAACTTGAATGAAAATAAGTTATAAAGAATAATTTAGCTACCATCGATCATCGATTGACTCTGTCTTGAGCATGTTGACAATTCGAAATTTTAGAACAAAAACTAAAGTACAAAAAGAAAAACGATATTATTTTTTCTAACTATGCAATAATGCTTATTTTAGCAGTACAATATTGTAAAAATTTGTGCCACTGAATTCTAGGCTTTGAAAAAATCTTAACTGCTTACAGAACCATTTTTACACAATTAGAAAAAATTATAGTGTTTTCTTTCAAATAAAACTCAATCAAATAATTTTATATTTGACCAAAAAAAAAATTTAGAGAAAATTTTTTTCAAATACTTTTATAATTTTATTTATTCAAATTAATTAAAGCCCCGTAGGCCGATTACTTTCAATTTCTAGACAAAAATGAATATAAAATTAAAAATGTAATAAATAAAATTATGTAAAAATTAATGTTTAGAAGGTCATTTAATATTTCATAAAAATGAAACAAATTTGAGTAGTTAAAGTTTAATTCCATTTTTAATTTGACTTGGGAGATAAAATCATTTAATATTATTCCTTTGTTATCAAGGCATTTTTTTAGCTGATTAAATAATTTACATTATGTGATTCTGAGATCAATTTACTTGACCAATGTTTGAATTGAGTGAAAATTTTTGATTACATTAAATAAAATTTTATATTAAAGTTTTCAATTTTTAAGAAATGACTTTTAAATTTTGCTTAACTTCTTTGCTTTATCCAATTAATTTTTTTATTTAAACTTAGAATAAATTGGCACCAAAAATAACTTAGCATAGAACATAGAGAAAATAAAAATCATCAAATATAAATATTTTAATACCTTTCGGAGTGTAGCTTGGAAAAATTCCGCATGAATTCAGTTTGCGAATAGGACGGCTCGATGCTGGTGTTTAAGACCGTATGAAGAAGATTTATACAAGTAAAAGACAATTCAATATTCAAATTAATAAAAGCATTATTCCATTTGAATATTTGAGGAAAAACATAAACCAAAACAGCGCTTAATGGGCTCATATATTCTAAATTATTACCACTTTCTTTAATCAGGCATTCGATTAGCTTGAAATAATTTATTATTAACTCATAATTTTCTGATCTAAACAAATAAACTATTTTGCTCGAAGACTTGACCAAATTTACTCTGTTCGTAAACAAATCTTCCAGGCTCAATTTATCATTTTTTAGACCAATTAAGCTATTATTTTGCATCAGTCTAATTAATTTATCAAACACATTTGGTGCAATATTGGTAAACAATTCCAAAAGCTTTGAAATTATTCGATACGACTCAGGTAATTCCAGATTCATCAAATTTGTAAATAAAATAAAGCATGAGCTTACATAGGTCTCCATATGTTTGGTATATAAACCAAACGAATACACATTTATCATATCCTCAATGTCAAAAAAATATTTGAATATTGAATCAACAAATTGAATAATGGATAGAATATAATTTTCAGCAACTATGTTATTTTGGCTAATTTCATGATTTATTTTATTTAAATAGACTTTAATCAATTCAAAGCAATTATAGTTGACTGACCAATTTACAGCTTGATTTTGAAGTATCATTCTGTGAACAATGTTTGAATTGGAATTGGCTATGTGGCTTATTAGTGATCCTTTGAGACCGGCTGGCAATTGAATACAATCAAAGATTCGCCTTGGTCTCGCCAATTGTACGCATTCACTTCCTGATACATAATCATTTGGATTCAAGTTTTCTAGATATTCGCAATACTGATCCATTCGGCTCATGTATTCAAAGACTTGAAGACACAATTCTCGACTTGTTTTGGCAATCAGTGAGAAAAAAGTCATGCTTAAGTCAAAGCTAATCGGAAATGTTTCCAATGCATAGTAAATGAGAATGGTTATGTTGTCACGGTCTGGCTGATTACACAACTTCCAAAAGTGTTCGCAGACAATTTCGTTTTTGTGCATACAATAAAATGTTATTTCATACAGAGCTTTAAAATTATCACCTAACGAATTTTCATCAAATGATCGGAACAAGCCATTGAGAAGCTCGTAAACTACTTGTTTTATGAACCAAATAAGGTCGTTGTTTTTGAACACTTCAGATGTCAACAAATCAAGTATGTAGGCGAATACATTTTCTCTGATTGCTAGAGAAAACATTCGGTTTATCAGTGACTTGATTTCAGCTGTGAATAGCTCTGACATGGTTGAATCAATGGATAAATTGTAAAGCAATGTAGACCAAGTAAGTACAACTGGTGAAGCTTTCTGATTTGATCCATATGAGTGTATGAACTCGTTTAAATCATTTTTAAGTTCTAAAATTTTTTTCTTGTCGTCAAATGAAACTTCATTTGCTTGATTAGACAAAGTTAAGCCAGCTATTTTGTCAAGTTGCATTAGCTTAATCAAAATAAATGAGTGAAGATTTATTATTTGATCGATTAGAGGAACAAATTGGGCCATTGTAAGAATTGACGAGTTGCTCAAGTATTTTACTATTGAGCTAATGTTGAATTCTTTTAAGATTTCCTGAAATTTTACATAATTAAGATTTGTTGTATTTGTCAGTATAAGAATGGTTTCAAGAACCAGTTCTAATTCTTTGAGTGATTGGGTTATTTTTTTCTCTTGAAATACTTCAATCTAAATAAGAAATAAATAAGTTTATTTTTAATTGATTAGAACTTCAAGGTAAATGATCAAAAGATTTTTAATATTAGTAACTTCCTAGATGGTGAATTAAAAATTCGAACTGTGTTAAAGAAATTCAGTTTATCATGTTTGATCAATAAAATATTTAAATATTTGAAAAAAAATCTATTTTTTTTTTAACTTTAAATTAATGAAATTTTATTTTATTTAAAAATTGAAATTTAACTTACATTAGTCAAGTCATAATTTTTGGAAAAAAAATTTTTGATTTCTTTACAAATTGTTCCATAATCGGACAAATTCTAAAAAAAAAGACTTCAATAAGTATTTTGCTTTGGTTTTTAATTATTTTTTTACCGATCTATAAATTGTTTCAAGATCTTCTTTTGAAAATAAATTCATAAGAATCACCTAAAAGTAATTCTCATAATTTTAGCATAAAAATTTACAATAAACAGTATTTTACCATGTTTGGCAGTTCATTTCTTTTCTCAGTTGAGTTTAAGTAGCTATTTTCAGCAATAGTGTTGACTATCATTTTCGTAATATTTTGAAATGAATACCGTTCGCGGTAATAAAAATTTACAAACTATGAATTAAATTAGATTATATTGAAAATAAGTGAAGAGTTGATTTTTGGATTACTTGCAAAAAATGAGCACTAAAAAGTTCATCAACGTGCAACTTCTGGTTAATAAAATAATTTAAAAAATAATCTATACAAAAATTTCAATTTACCTCTAGAAGATCATTTGCAATATTAAAGTGATTGAAACTAGAGTCAAGATATAAAAGATAATTATTTGCACATGATTCTTCATTGAGATTCTAAATTAAATTTTTTTAAAGTTTTTTAAAGATGGCTTTTTTTCTTTTTAAATTAGTACCAAATAGCTAGATATTTTTTTTACAAGCTGATTTTCATTCTTCTTTAATTTTGGATGATCATTCGAAGTGTCTTGATTTATTTTATAATACTGATTCAAAGGCAACAGAAATGACTCTTTTAATGATGCGATTTGTTTGCTGATTTGACCCTTAATCAAATTTAAACAAATACTCAAGTATTAATTTCACAATAATTTACTGAATCAAACAGTGAATAATTCAGACTTGACCAAATGGAGAACATTTTCAGTTTCAACGATTGCAATTGATTTAAATTCTAAATAAAATGTAATATTTTTTAAATGAAATTTCAATTTAATAAATTTGATCATGCACTATAAAATGTCTGAATTATTATTTTTTGCATTCATTTAGAAATTTTTAAAATTAGACTAGAAATGAATAATCAAATAAAATCTCCAGCAGGCTACTATCAACAAGGTGTTCATCCTGTACAAGCTCATCAACCAATTATTCAAAATCAAAGTAATCCTCAAAATCCTATTCCACCTTCTAACATAGTCTCTGGTCAGCCAAATGATCATTCATACCCGGATGTTGAATTAGCGAATGACGGACTAATTGATCCCATTAGTCGATCCAAAGAATTAGTCGAAAATTTAAGATTTTTTTTAAAGGTATTTTTTTAGTTAAAAATATGAAATTTCTAGCTTGATTTTATTTAAGAACTTGATGAAGAAACTTGTTATTGTGTTGAATCCTCCTAGCGAGACAAAGTATTTAATTTTTTTTTAGTTTTATTTCATCTCTTTTCTAAATATAAAAAAGCCCGTTTCAGACTGAAAACTATTATCAACAATTGGGAAAAGACATTGAAAATTTCAACCGAGCATGCGATTTGCTTACAGTGAATTTGAAAGTTGCATGTGAGGCTCAAGAAATTTCGAACGAGCTGAAGAGTTTTAGTAAATATTACGCATTTAATTCACAAATTGATGCCAACAGAAATGAAAATCCTTTTATCAATTCAATAAATTTACAAATGCATAGAATTGGAGAATTCCAAAATTTAATTTCACAGTATTTGGCACCAAAAAATTCAGCTCAAATAGAAAGCTGACCAGGAAAAATTTTTTAGAATTGTAACAAATTTACACATATTTTAAAATATTTAATAAAATTTTAAATAAACTTTTGAATTTATTTTTAAATAATTTAACGCATCAATCTTTGCGTTATTTATTCTTTTGGATGGCCTTTATTATAGATTTTTTTGGTTTTAAAATTAACTATGAACACAATATTATTTTTGACAAATAGAGAATTAATTTTAAATAATAGCTTAAATAGTAAAAAAGGAGATTTTAAACAAGTCATAAAAATACTGATTATTCTTTAACAAAAAGTTAACTTTTATTTTTTTATAGCTTGTGAAAAATGTTCTTAATCAGTAAGTAAGTAATTATTTTACATAATACTCTCTTATAAAAAGTGTAAAAAGATTTTCATATTGGACAAAAATATTTGAAATAAAAATCAATATTATGCAAAAAAAGTAAGATTCTTTTTTTTAATAAGTGACGATTTTTTGATTTTTATTAAATATTTTGACTATTTAATCTTTCTAATATTATAGATACAAAATATATACAATTTAATTTTTTTAGATAGTAAAGTCAGAATAAATATAGTGAGAAATCTATTTTAGGATTATTTTATTTAAATTGAAAATTTTCAAAAAAAAATTCATAAATATACTAAAGGAAAATTAGGGTTGTTAATTGAAGTTTTTAATTAAAAAAAAAAATGAAACTTCAAATTACGAATAATTTTATTTCAAGTTATAAAATACCTTAACAAAAATGTTTGGATTACAAAATTGGAAGTTTGAAATTACAATTTATTACTTAAAATTTTTTCAATTTCAAATTAAAATACTTCGAACATTTACTATAAATTTATAGTAAAGGTTTAAAAAAAATTGATGTAAAAATTGGATTTATATCAGAATTTGTTTTTAATCTTAAAGTAAACCATTTCTACAGCTTAGGGGTCAATTTGTTTCATTATTTGGCGTTTGATAATCGTTAATAGAAGTTAAGAATTTTGAATCACCGAAAATTTAAGCTTTTTACTTTTTATTCAAACATTAATACTTTAAGAATGAAATCAGAATGAAGTCAAAATTTTGAAAAATGAAACTAAAAAAAAAATTTGAACTTTTTTTTAATTTACTGAAGTTTCAAAAATTAGTTCAATTAACAACCCTAAGGAAAATTAGATTTAGCAATAAAAATGAAATATTTTGATGATTTTATTCGAGTTGATTTTTAGAATTCTGGTTGAAAGTATAAGATAATTAATTTGAAACAAAAGTGTGTACAGCAACAAATTTTTTTATTAAATATTTTGTTTTTGAAATTCCTTGATTTTTATATATTATCTGTCAAGGTGTAAGAAAATTCTATTGATAGTAATAAATAATATATTTTTCTGCTAAATTAAATTTGGTTAAGGTTTCACAGAACTTTCTTTTATTGTTTACTTTTTAGCTTTTTTAAAATAAAATTGCTAGAAAAAAAATAAAAACTCGACTGATTTTCTCATAAAAATTTCATATTAAAATTATTAAATTAAATTAGAAATTTCCTTTGAAAATTTATTCATTTTTTTAAAAATTACAATCAAGATTTTTAGCTAATTAATGTAATTAAAATTGTACTTTAATATGATAAAATTCAAGTTTTAATTTTTCAAAAAGTGGTCTAAAAAACCCTTCGGAGGTTAAATAAATTAAAAAATAAAACCAAAACTTTTTAATCATCTCTATTTTTAAATAAAGCGTGTTATCTAATTTTTTATTATATTTGAATAGATTAATTTTACTATCTGATGTCAATATTTAAAACAAAATTAAATTAATCAAGTACAGCATTTTGTTAAAATACATTAAAACAATTTTTAACTTTGTAATGTGCTATTAGACGTAATCGCTAAAATTAGATATAAAAAAATAAAATAATGAAATTTTTTGGTTATTTAAAAAATTTTTTTTTTTATTTTCACTAACTAATTAATTAAAAATAATAGTTTAAATTAGTTAACAAAAAAAAGTGGCAAGTAGATCTTGTATAGTTTAATTTGAAGTTTTTTAAATGTAGTCAATTTTATTGTCTTGATTATTTATAAATTCATGTACTTGCTATTAGAGCACCGCCTTTTTCATAAATTAAATTTCATCAACTTGAAAAAATCGAGAAATCCTATCAAAACCGAAAGAGGAGGGAGCACGCTTAGCTCTTGCAATTCTTCTAATAAATTAAAAAAATCCAATAACCGTGTGTGAATAAGTCCTGGCAAGTTAGCATAGGAACAAAGCTAAGTAACAAGCAAATTATGCACAAAAGTACAATATTTCAACTAAATAAACATCTTCGCCAATTTTAACAATACCGTGATGTATGCTAATTTATTATAAAAAAATTTTTGCTTGTAAATTAGAAGCGTGAGTCGACTTTTTGTGTTCAAGTATTTCTCAGCAGAGTTTTTCTAATATAAAAGTATAATTTCTCAATCTGTGTTAAAAAGAAAGGAATAATAATAATAATAATAAAAAGTATACGAAACGTTTGTTATTATGCCTCTTCTAATGTACTATTATATGTTCTCATTACCCGAAAAAGTTTTGATTAATCAGTGTGAGTGAAAAAGAGAGAGCTTGAATAAGAAGTGACTAGACTAGAGTACTGGGGTTAGACAAGTTTTGTCATTACACTCTCCTCCATGCCAAGTCGAAGGTCGCATAATTATTTGCAATCATCTGAACACTTGCTCGTTTCTGGTTTCGGCAGGAGCTAGGAGGGTGGCCTTGACTCATGAGTTCGATTTAATTGAAAAACCTTTTCAATAGCAATTTTCTTTGTCTTTAAATTAAAAGTCGATGAGGAGAGGGGGGCAATACTGTCAGGACCCTATCATTCTGCACTGAATGACTTTCGTTTCGTCTAATTAACTAGTTTCTTTCCCTTCTTTTTGTTACTAATACAATTAATTTTTTTTAGAGCTCATATAGTCATTTAGTTGCGCAATTGACCACCAGTAAGTATATTTTTGATTATTCAAATAACAAAATAAGATTTTTATTTCAATTTAAATAAATTTTAAATGTTTTAAAAGTTTTGAAAGTTTGCTTTCAATGTTAAATTATCAAATTGTTAAGTTGTCTGCAATTATCGGTCTGAAAAATTGCTCTAAAGTCTAAATAAAAACAAACACTTTTTTTTCATTTAAAAAAAAAATGAATAAAAAGAGTCTTAGACGAAAATAGGCTACATCTCACAATATTAAGATTAATTTTATGCTTTATTTTTCAAATTGTTTTCTTTTGTAAAATTAATCTACCAAATAAAAAAAAAAATAGATAAAAAACTTATTTATTTTTGTGTTTTAGAAAACGAAAAAAAAATTTATTTAAATTTCATAAATATGATTTGAAAAAAATTGTATTATTGAGTAAAAATAAATTATTTAAACAAACAAACAAACAAATAAAAAAAAAGAGACATAGTTTAAAATGAATGTTCAACAACCGACACAACAGTCTATTCAAACCGGTCAACCAATTTATTTATCTTCAGATAATTCACAAAAATCACAAGTAGTCCAAATCGGAAACCAAAATCAAAATCTTATATACACAAATCCCCAGCTAATACAGTCGAACTCGAATGGCTACTATCTAATCCAGCCGCAGCAATCTTCGAGCCAAATGTCGGTCATGCCGGCATCGTCCAACTCCCAGACGGCGTCTCCTAGCAACCAGCAAGCAAAAGTCGCCCACAGCCAACAGCCGATTATAATTCAAAATCAAAAATTTCAGCAAAACAATCAGCGTATAATAATCCAACAGCCCTCTTCGGGTCAAATGATCCTACCTCAGCAGTCCCAGACTCAGAATGGTCAAATTTTCCTCAACATTAACAACAGAATCGTACCTGTACAATCGGTTAATGTCAAACAAAGCGCACAGAGCCCTAGCCAGGGCCAGTCGAGTCCCCAGTTCGTAATATTGTCCAATCCGAGTGCAAGCAATGGGCAAAATTCAAGCCTTGCCGGCGATATAACTGAAAAAATGAAACAACTCGAACAAATTCAATCACAGCTTAAAAGCTTTCAGCAAAAAATTTTGGTCATGACAGGCCAGCAGCAGCAGTCTCAGACTCCTTTGGTGCTTACTCAGGCCCAAATCCAGGCTGCGCTGAGCGCTGACGAGCAGCTTCAATTGCAACGATTGATCGCCACTAAAAAAAACGTCGAGGCCGAAATTCAACAATTGAAGCAAAAATTGATGAATCAAGATTCCAATGCACACACACAAGCCCAGTCCAAGCTGCAGCTTTTGCAACAAGTCAATCAAAAATTGAACGCGCTTCGCTCCAGCAAAACTGTCACAGTCGACTCAAATACCGGCCAGCAGCAATTGGTTTTGACTCATGAAGAATTTGATCAAATGAAAAAGCTAATTGACCTTCAAAATTCTCTTCAAAATGAGCTGAAAAGCGAACAAAAGCCCAACAGTCAAGCACCTCAGCCCCAAATAACGACCACTTTAAATCTAAACGAGCTCAATCTAAATGAAAAATTGAAGCTTAACGATTTGATCAAAAATCAAATAGAGCAAATAAAGCAAAATATTGCCTCACAAACAAATAAAGACACGCTGACCCAATTGAAAGAAAAATACATATTGCTTACTAAAAAACAAGCCGAACTACAGTCTTTGATTGACAAGGAAAAAGAATCCGGCGGTAGACAAACCCCGGTCAAAATTCGCAATGTGATTAATCAAGGTCAGATGATCAAGACTCAAGCGACAACACCGTTACGCACTCTAGTCATAAACAACAAGGACAATACGGCGACCAGTTCGACAAACGCGTCGCCGACCATTCCAATCGGCCCGGTTATTAGTCTACAACAAGCAATCAACTTGAAAAAACAAAATTTCGCTGATCTCGAACTCAAGTGTCTTAATTTTGAAGAGTTAGCTCAGAATGGAGTGATTACCAAAGAGACTGGTGAGCTAACGATCAATTTGCTTAAGCAACTTGATGAGAGAATTAGCCAAGTGATAAATAGAGAACAGCTTGAGGCGTTTCAAAAAAATCAGGTTAAATTGGTCAGAAAATATTTGGAACAGCAGCATTTGGCTAAACAAAATATTAAAAATTGTATCAATGATCAATTGGCCAAAGATCAAAAGCTTGCCACTCAGCCAGACTTCAAAACACCGTTTAACGACAGAACTGACGCTATAAAACGTTTATCTCGTTATCACGTGTTTCAGAAAACTTACTATGAGCCGAGCATTCAAGATTCTCAAAAATGTAAGCTCTATTTTATTATAGCTTTTTGCTCAGATAAATAATTATTTAAAATTGAATTTGATTACGCATGCCAATTCATTCATATTAAAAAATTTATCAATTTTTAACAATAGATTTTTAATTTTTTAAAAAAATTTGATATGTTTCAGTCAGTAATTAATTTTTGATAAAATTCGTGAATTATAAAATTAAAAAAAAAAAAGAAAAATACTGGCGTATTGAAGTTTATGATCAAAATTTAACAATATTATCTTGTCATTGTTTCCTCTCATTCACTCCTTGAGGGGCATAAGGTCACTTGCAATTCTTTCACCCTAGCTTTTCTTCATGTCATTCTCATTTTATTGAGTTTTTTCATGACTGATGACCTCTATATTACAGCTGGCCGTCCAACTTTGCGTCGCCCTTGAAATGTCCAATGAAGGGCTCTCTTTGGTACATGTTCAATGAACCCCTACAATCTTCTTCAGATTTTTTCTCTCAATTAAATATTTTTAATTGAAAAATAAATTGAAAAATATAAAAATAATGCGGAGAAATATTTTGATGTGTAGCAAAACATGTTAAACCACAGACAAGAATTGTACATAATTAAGCATGTATAAAATTTTACAGGCATAAAAAATTTAGTTTTACATTGAATGTTTACTCTAATTCTGCCTTAAATTTTTTGCCTTTTTTTATTATTTATTTTTAATTATAATTTTTGAGCATAATCATTTTGATTTGATCTTAAATTTCAATTTGCCAAAAAGATTGTAATCAAATTTCGATGATAACAAATTGAAAAAAAATTTAAAGATATATTTTGAAAGATCTGAAAATTGATCTCAAATAACACGCAAAAAATCATAATTTCTTTGGACAAAATAATTTTTTTTATTCTAATTTATTTAATATTGAAATGTTATCTAAAAATAACTAACTATTATTAAAAGCTAAGTAAAAAAAATGAACGAAAATAAAAAATTGATTTTACCATAGTCTTTTAAAATTAGTAAACTTCTTGAAAAATGTCACTTAGAAACTAAAGATCTTTATTTAATCTTCGAAAAAATTTAATTTAAATTTAATTTAATTGTTTTGTTTAGAATTTTGTCTAGTTTTAGAATTTGTATAAAAATATATAGGAAAAGGAGTTTGGAAAAAAGTAGATCCCGAAAAACTTAAAAATGTCAAAATTTTTCCGATTATTTTCCGAAAAAATTCTCATTTTTTTTAAAGATAACCATCTCAGAATATAGAGCATTTAATTCTCTATCAGAAAATGTGTCGATCGAGTAGATTCGTTTGATAAAATTCTGAGATAAAAAAGCTTAAATAAGATATACTTAAAATAAGGCTGTAAAGTTTAATTCCCCTAGCCAACAAAAATAAAATTTTTGACTCCCCCTAAAATTTTAGTTTTTGTATTTTAGTTAAGGTTTTGATATGCGTAGAATCTAAAAATGAGGTCGAAATCCATTTCTGAATATAGTGAGGAAATTCTGATTTTTTTGATGATGAAATAGCTTTAATTTTTCACAATACTTATTACAGAAAACTAAATTCTAATAGTTATTAAAACTCATGACCATCCATTAAATTGATATAGCTTCATCTGAAGCTCAATGGTTTAACTCGAATTTTTAATAATTCCAATCAACTTAGGATGATCAACAAAGAGCTAACTGGTGTCACTAATAAATGCAAGAAGCAATCGAGATCCATTTACTCATCCTCGTGGTACCCTTCAATAAACTCTTTGTTTCCAATTTAGAGGTCACTAATCCATTCCAAAAAGCTTTCTTCAAAAACATAAGCAGTTTTTGATTAGCGTCTTGTGTTTGAAAGTTAATTTTTTTTTTCTACCAAAAGATTAAATATTATGATGTTAAGCAAGCCACTTTGAAAAACAAAAAATTCTTTTCTAAACTCAACATGTATTTATTTTTTTTACCCTATTCTATCCTAGTGGATAATGGGGAGGAGCTCATCTCCTTTTCAAGTATCTTTTTGAGCAACAGCTCCGATCTGACACAGAGGTTTAAACATGCGCCCCGTATTGCAGAGACATTTTGAAGATTTTTCCACCCTTAGTGGGTTTTGAACCATTCACTCTCTGCTTGCATGACTAACACACAAACCACTCGGCTATACGGGCTACATCATGTATTTATTAATTGAATTAAAATAGAAAACAAAATATAAGTTTTTATTTGAATAAATAATTTAATTTGATAAAAAAATCTGATAATTTAAAAAAAAAATTTTTTTTTAAGTCGATGATTGCTTTGAACAAGTATCAGACAGACTATTGAGAATAGCAGACGCAATGAAAAAGCGTTTTAATTTGCTCCAATTGAGATCGATGCATAAAGAGGTGTCTTCGTCAGAAGAAACACTTTTGCTTAAGCTGTATGTAGACGACCTAAAGCAAGACCTTGAAAATGAAAAAAACGAGATTAAAGAGAAACCCCAAGAAACAAAAACTCAAGTTGCTTCGAAACCTTTGGTCCAAGTTATTAAAACAGACTCACCGCAAACAATACGAAATTTGATCAAGATGAGCCAGAGCTCGACCGAAGTAAACTCAAGTTCGGTTAACTTGAAAAGAGTTTTGAAAAGCGATGAAGAAGTAAAATCACCCAAACTTCAAAAAATCGAGCCAGTTTCGTTCTTGGGAACTGATAAATCCGAATCAAATACATCTCTAAATAATCAATTATCGTCTTCGGCCTATCCGTCATCGTCGTCTAGTTCATTCAACACCAAATTAGAGACCAAACAGATAAATGGAGACTTTGACGAAACTTTTACAAATACGAATTTTGATGGGTTTGATGACGAAAATACAAATGATGAATCGAATGACTATGACGATCAATACGAAACGTTTCGTCCATTAAACTCCCAAAACAATGTGCTCGAATTAAATGAAGAAAACTCGTCTTCTGGTTTGAACACGCTGACAAACTTTGATGATTTTATAATCAACGAAGAAGACTTACCTATGTCGAGCATTTTGGATTTTTGAAAGTGTTTTTTCGAATGTCTGGTCTTGTAAATGCCGTAAAGCCATTCCTTAAGCAAGTGTAGGATTCTTTGTACAAACGATTGTACACTAAACTATATTAGAATAGGATTGGTGTTCTGTTTGACAAGAGGCTTTTGTTTGTTTTTGTTCATTTTTTTTTTCTTTTTCGATCGGATTTTAAATTTTCTAATTATTTACTAAGAGAAATAAATTTTTAAGTATTTTTTTTTTTTAAATTCGGGATTTTGTAAATAATATTTTTTAAAAAATTGGTTTTCTGGTTTGTTGGATTTTTTTACTTTCTAAAACTTATGAAACATATTGATTATGCACTTTGTATGATACTATATATAAATATACATATATTTTTATTAAAAAAGATAAAACATAAATATATATTTATGAATAAACTATTGATACCATTATTTTTTTGTTTTTAATTATATTTTAATCAATGCCTTTAAATATTTTATAAATATTATCCTTTTTAAATCCTTTAAAATGACATCTGTCTACAATCAAAGTATCAGAGTTTGATACAGTATGTTGCGAAAGTTTAGAAATTAATTATTTTATTTATCTAAATTTTCTTATGTATTGAATTTTACAAATATTAGAGTGCAAAAGAAAAAAAATAAAAGCACTTATCTTTTTTTCTTCAATTTGATAAATCACACTCGATATAAAAATATAATTATCTTTTAAAAATTTATAATCAACAAATTAAAAAATAAAAGTCTTTGCAAATGTTTAGAAATTCGGGTAATCTAAAAACGTTAACAGTCATTGTTATCTTTTTTCACATCTTTATGATTAATTTTTAAATATCTTCTAATTTTGAGTATATTTTGCTCTCAAACTGCTTAATTTAAAAACTCTCCAACTCATTTGGTCTCTAAATAAAATAACCAAAAAATCTTTAATTTGGCAAAAAATGGGAGATCGTGGGTCTGCTAAATATTCGAGATAAAAAGCTAAACGAAATAGCCAAGTTGTTTACATTATTACTTGGTTTATAATTTAAAAATTTCGCATGTCGAAAAAAAAGGTAAAAATTGTCATTATTCAATTAGTATTGCACAAATAGCCATTTTTAAAATTTTCCAGGTTTTAAGATGCCGAAGATGCGATAGAAAATCTTTTTTTTTTAAATTAATTTATTTTAAAATAGTTTCAAAATATATTTCATTGTTTAGCATCTATCATAAATAAAGTTTTAGTAACCTAGAAAGAATTTTTTTTTTTATAATATTAAAATAAAAAAATTGTACTCAAGTTTAATTTGATTCTTTATTGTTTTTTTTTTCACAAATTTTTTCTGAATAAAATATAAATAAACCGGAATGTCAAAAACTCAATTTAGGTCAAGATCATAAATAATAAATAAAAAATCAGAAACAAAATTTTTTTAGCATTCACAAAATGAAAATACAATTTAGGATATTAATTAGCATTTTTTTGATATACATTTTATTAATTAATGGTAAGTAGTGAACAACTATCTTTCAAATTTCAGATTGATGAGTATTTTCTATTAGGATTTGATAGTAGGAGAAGCTTCAGAAGAAGACATAGAAGGATTGGTAGTTATCGAAAAATTGGAGCTTTTGGAAGCGTACTGGCTCTAAATACATTTGTTGGTTACAAATATTTTCCTTTTCTAAGAACTAGCCGCATTAATCGAATTGTGTACGGCAACGCTACTGATGAAGATCATTTTATACAAGTTCGTAATGGCATCATAATCAGCGAAAAATTATCAAAAAAAAGTAAACATTAAATTATATTGAAAATAAATTTAAATATTGATTTTATCTCAAAGAAACAAACGAAAGTGATCGAGCTTATTTCTGCAAGAAGTTAGAAGACCAAAAAACGGTCAAGACTTGTTTGGAGCCTGAAGAGGATGATTCATTTTTCAGCATTTTTAGTGATACTTGGGATGGTCTTTGCTGTGAAGACACAATATCAAATGAATATTTATGCTGTTATGCATCTTTGGTGCTAAGCAATGCTTTCGCATTGTCTGATGAAAAATTTTCAAAGTTGTCTCTATTGATTTTATCAGAGGTAATAGTCTTAATTTACCAAAAGTTATCCAGCTAGATGTTAACTTTAAAATTGTATATAATTTTAAAATAAAAAACTTAAGAGAAAATTTTTTTTTAAAAATTTTATTTGTATAAAATTGAAAAAATTTTTTTAGCTTCCTAAATCAAACATAAAAACTTATCGACAAAATCTTTTTATCAAAAGAACTGAAGTGAAAATTAAACATATGAGAGAACCGAATATGTGGCTTGAAAATAAGAAAATTAAAAATTTTTAGCAAGTTTTTATTGATATCTTACTTTAAAATTTTTGCTTTGGATGCATTATCATTAATTCCAATCACACAACATTCAGCTTCACCAGTTAATAAATTTTCACAACATCCACCATCAAATATTTCGAGATCGGGATTGTCTTCCATATCGACAATGTCTTGGTTTTCCGGAGGCTCAAAACATGTTATAGTTGGTCGATTAGTGGCTACACAATCATATGAAAATCCTGTTTCATTTGTTTCTAAAATTAAATAGAAAATTTTTCTAAAATCTAAAATTTATTTTATTTTTATTACTTATTTTTGTATAAGTGTCGCTTATTACAATATTGCTTGGAATATCTGAATCCGTGTATGGAGGAACTCTATTATTATGATTTCGATAAAAAACTGTGCCATATACTACTCGTCTGACAGGCCAGAAAACGGACCTTCTTATTGAGGTTCCAAAACGAGTACCTGAATAAGACCCGTATCTATAAGAGCCAAATGAAGACGTACTTGTTCTTACAAATCTAAAAAAATTATTTGCAGTACTGCCTACTCTGGATGTGTATCTTGATCCAATGCTTATACGGCTTGTCGATCTACTTGTACCTCTATAGCTACTAGATCTACTTCCATATCTACTCCCAGATCGAAAACCTGAACCTCGTAAACAATTATATTCTTAAATAAAATTCAAATTTTCATGCTCTATAATCAGTTATTATGATTTTTACCTGTTAAAAATAAACAAAATAGGATAATTTTTATAAAGTTATATTTAAAATTCATAAAGGTTGTTACAAATTGAAAATTTTTTCGCTTTGAAAAAATATTAGATTTTAACTATATAAAAAGCTTAATTATGAAATATATTTTGCGTCATTCACAGTCTACTTTAAAAATATTTCTTCATTAATTTAACGTCATTATATTATTTTTTATTTTTGTTGACAATTTTGATTATTTAAAGTTATCTTGTTGGCAAGAATTTCAATTGTTTATTTGCTAAATTACCATGTAAACTACAACATTAGTTAGTCCTTTAGTTAAATGAAAACTAAATTAAGTTAAAAAATATCAAATTAAATTATGGTTTTTATATATATGAAATTCATTGTTCAGCTCAAATTTGAATTAAATAAAATTCATAATTCAGTTTATAGGTTTACCTATTTTTTGAAAATGTAGACGTATTTGCATAAAATTTATTTAAAATTTATTCCAGTTTTTCAATATTATATAGATTTATTTAATTATTCATTAATTAATTGATTAAATACCGAAATCAATAATTTGTATCATTTTAAATTTAAAAAAACGTAATCAAAAATATTAAAAAAGAATGTCTAATTGCTGCTAAAACCACTGCTAGATTTATTATTAAAAAATTTATTATTCAACTTCGGAAAAAAATCACAAAAAAGAAAAAACATAACGTTTAATGCTTTAGAATTTTTTAAAATACTAAAATTTTTTTCTCAGACCGTTTAGTGTCCAGCCGGTTGGTATTTTTTCATATTTTGATACTAATTTTTGGATTATTTTAAGAATTAAAATAAAAGTTTTGGCGAGTTATTATTTTTTAAATAAAGTTTAAACAGCGCAGGTGAAACTGTTGTTGAAAAAGATTCAATTGCAAACATCTTAAATAGTCACTTCAGCTCTGTTTTCGCCAAAGAAGAGCCAAGCAATCAGCTGCCAACCTTTTGCTCACGCACCTCCGAAATAATAGACACAATCACAATCACACAAGACATAGTCGCTAAACTACTATCCAAGCTTAACCCCAACAAGTCAACCGGAAATGACCGAGTCCATCCATGTGTGCTCAAAGAATGTGCACAAACTCTCGCTAAACCTCTTACAATTATTTACCAACGCTCACTAGACACAAGCAAACTACCTAAAGCCTGGCTTGAAGCTAATGTTACTCCGCTCTTTAAGAAAGGTAACACAGCCGACGCTTCGAATTATCGTCCGATATCGCTCACATCTGTACCATGTAAAATCTTGGAGAAAATAATAAAAACTCAACTAATGTCCTTTCTTTATCAAAACAAATTAATCGCAAAACAACAACACGGATTTGTCAACAAGAAAGCTTGCGTGACTAATTTGGAATCAGTGGATTATGGAACCATATCATATCAAAACCATATCAAAACTCAACTCACTAGACATTCTTTTTCTTGACTTTGCCAAAGCCTTTGATAAAGTTCCTCACAGAAGATTAAATCACAAACTTTCAGCTCATGGTATTAGCGGCAGTCTTCTAAATTGGATTAGAGCCTTTTTGACAAGAAGGAAACAACGCGTTGTACTCGGTGATGCGATTTCCAACTGGACAAACGTAGACAGCGTTGTCCCACAGGGATCTGTCCTCGGCCCAACTTTATTTATCATCTACATAAACGACCTTCCGGACTCACTTACAAACATTTGCAAAATGTACGCCGATGATACGAAGATATTGGCAGAGATCAAAGCAGGTTCAGTAACCCAGGATATTAACAGCTTACAAAATGACATTGACACAATCACCAACTGGACAAACACATGGCTAATGCGTCTAAACATCGCAAAGTGTAAAATTATGCACGTTGGCAAGAACAACCCAAAATCGAATTACACTATACTGGACTACGATTCAAAAAACAAGCTGCAAATTGTCAAAACCGAATGCGAAAGAGATTTAGGAGTTCTGATC
>PJRA01000005.1:2448434-2503584 GCA_016987375.1 Brachionus koreanus
CCAGTCCCGTTAGAACTGTTTCCAACCTTTCTAGGTATTAAATTCGATCCTAAGCTAAGCTTCAAAAAACTATTGGAGAACATCAATGAAAAAGTTATGTCAAAAATTAATTTAATACGCAGGATAAAGGGTTTAAAACTAAGAAACTCAATTGAATTGTCCAGGATCGTATTCAAAAGCTTTATTCGTTCTCAGTTCGATTACTCTTTTATTCTGATTTCATGCTCCACGCAAAAAATGAACCCAGACCTACAATAACTACAGAACAAAATATTAAGGTACATTAAGTATTTTCCGATCAAGACAAAAATAACCAAAATTCACCAGCTCGACATGTAAGCTTCAAGATCTGAACGCATTTTAGACAGGTTTCTCAATAAACGAATTGAGAATCAGCAATTTAACAGTAACTTAAAAGAGTAGTTCTCCATTGCACTTGATTTGAATCAAAAATTTTATACACTTTTTTGAAAATTTAATTCTTTTTTACAAATGAATATATAATGATAAATATGCAATTATTTCCTTTCACAAAAAACTAGTCAATTTTAATTTTCACATAGTCATTTATCTTTTTTATTTTGTATGTTTTTATTCAATCGCTAGGCTGATAAGAAAGACTATGATCCATTCTGATCTGCCTGAGGTATTCCCTAAAACTATTTAAATAAATAAATAAGTAAAGTTCAGATTAGAAAATTTAAATAATAAAAAATTGAATGAAGATTAAAATAATAGTGCGAGATTTTCTTCATCTAAGTTGTTATTAATTATCAAAACGAAATTATGTCCTGCATTTTATCTTTTTTCTAAAAAACATTTAATGAAAAAAATATTATTGGCGCGGAATAACTATCCCTTTCATTCCTAATAAGCGGGAGGAAAACTATTCCTGTCATTTTTGCTAAGCGTGGGAGAATTATTCCTTTCATGTTTAATTTTTTAGCTAAGATTTTCACACATTTGTTGATTAAAGTAGGAAGATTTGTTTTTTTTTTGTGACTTAAACACCTAAATAAATTCGATCTTGACTATGAATTAAAAAAATTAAATCTAAAATTTTAAATTTTCTTTTTTGTTTAATTTAATTAGAGAAAATAGCCACAAAGACTCGTTTTTTTTTTATTCAAATTTTTTATTTTTCATGCGACGATTAAAATAAAAAAATAAGACAAAATTTTATGCACAAAATTATAGATTTTTCTGCAGCTGCATGAATTTCAATATGGTTTCGAAATTCTACAAAATTCTATTCATATTAATTTTTTATTTTAGTAACAACTATTTTGCGCTTTAAAATTCAATATAAACTAAGTAAATTCGTCAAACAAAAAAAAAAAGCTAAGCTGAACAAAATGGCAATCAGAAAAACTTCTCGATCGCGTTCTAGAAGCAAAAGCTCAAATCGATCATCCAGATCCCGTTCAAGGAGCCAAAGTCGTGGATCAAAATATGAGCGTGAGAACTCTCGATCTCGTTCCCGCTCATCAAGCAAACATTCGGAGCACGCCGAAAAGCCAGAGGTCAAGGACGAAAATCAGGTGGTTGCCGTTGAGAATAAGCAAGAAAGCTTTGAAGATAAACCGGTAGAGAATGGCAATCATTCAGAAGAAGTTAAGAAAGTGGAGGAAAATGGCAAAAAGTCTCGATCAGCCTCGCGTTCCAGGTCACGTTCCCGTAGTCGAAGCGTTCGATCAAGATCGAGGCGATCTGGTCGAAAAAGCCGCAAGCGACGACATTCATCATCATCACGATCTCGATCTTTCTCAAGGTCACGTTCCAGGTCTTACAAAAGATCTAGATCGCGCTCCAATGGTCGACGTAGTCGCAGAGGCTACCGCAGTCATCGAAGATCCTACTCGAGAAGCAGATCACGCTCGCCCTACTACAGACGACAAAACCCAAGTCCTTGTCGTGTACTTGGTGTTTTCGGTCTTAATTTCAAGACCGAAGAGCGTGATCTAAAAAGAGCCTTTGAAAAATATGGACGCTTAGAAAAGGTCAAATTAGTAACCGACCCGAGAACAAATCGCTCAAGAGGCTTCGCATTTATCTACTTTGATAGTGTTGAAGATGCCGAAGAGGCAAAGGAAAAAGTGCATGGACAAGAAATTGATGGAAATAGGGTGAGGGTCGAATATTCCATTTCGAATAGAGAGCACCATCCTACCCCTGGTGTCTATATGGGAAGAAGAGCTCCGCCTAAGTATGATGACTACAAAAGACGCAGTCGATATTCTGATTCTAGATCAAGATCAAGAACTCGCAGTAGATCTCGTTCAAGATCATATGATAGAAGTATAAAATTAATTTAAAAAAAAAAAATTATTTTCTATTAATTTTTCTATTTTTAAGGAAGAAGAAGCTACTCCAGGGACTATTAAGTAATATATTTTTTTTTTGTTGCTTGATTTTGTAGTGCTTACGGATATTGGAAAACGTGTCTGAGAAAAAATATTATTTTCAATTTTTTTTTTTCAATAATTAAATAATTTATTTTTATATTGGAGTTCTCATGTTAATTTTATTGACAAAATTTTGTTTTGTAAAATTTCCATGAGATCGCTAAATGAGAAAAAATGCACTGTGGTTGGAGCTTTGCTTTTGGTGATTGCTATTGCGCGTCGTCGATATCATCTGTCGCAACACATTAAGAAGCGTTTTCCAAATATTTTTCATCTATATTTTTCATCAGATTTAAAACTAATTTTTGCATCATTTAAAGTCTATATATTAGAAGTGAAGCCAATTGTTCCAAGAGAATAAGAAAAAAAAGAAAAAAAAAAGTTAAATTGTAGAATTAATTATCTGTTCTTTTTAATTATTTATTTATGTTCTAAATATTTTTTTATAAAAACGCTAAGAAAGAATTAGAAGAGGAAAGAAACAGAAAAAGAAGAGAATAGAAAAAAGAATCATGTCCATGTGATGAAATGATCGATCATCGAAAATTTTTTATTTTTGGTCGACTAGAAAAAGTTTTTGATCAAGACTAATTAATCTTTTTTTTTTAATTTAAGGTGACTTGGCAATGTTCAGAAACAATCAAACTAATTCATTTGAGAGCTTGTCTTTACATGTAGTAATTAATGCTCTATTTTTTAAAATTATTTGTTTTTTTTTTTCAATTAAACTTAATTTTATTTAAATTTAAAGTTTAATTGATTTTTTTGCTTAAAATAGTAAAAATATCTTGTTATAATTATTAAGTTTAAACTTCATTTTGTAAATAAACTATTTAAAAAGAAACATTTTAATTTATAACTAAATTGATCATTTGCTTTTATCTAGCACTAGCAGACTTGAGAAGAAATACTCTTTGAAATTAAAAATTGAAAACCCAGAAATTGCTCTTAAATCTTCCTCCACTTTTTTACGCATTAATCTTCATCCTAAACAAAAATAGCATCATCATTTCTAAAATATTATCAAAAAAGTCATGCCTTATGTTAGGGTTGGTCTAACAAAAATACTTTGAGTAAAAAATATCGATTTTAATATTTTTTTTACTTTTCTGATATACATATTTATATAGTGAAAACAAAAAAATTGTTTTTTTATCATAATATCTGTAGTTTTTTGTTTTCCCAATATAAATATGTACATCAAAAAAGTAAATAAAATACAAAATTTGGTAAGTTTTATTTTCTCTTTGAATTTTTTAGCAGAATTTTGAAAAAAAGGCCCAAGCAGCAAAAGGTTTAATTTCTAAAAAATCAAAAAAAAATAAAATTAGATATGCATAATTTTATAATATTCAATCATTTGATGGATTATCTGTTTATATTTTCTAAAATATTGAAATATCTTTTACCCAATTTTATTTTTTTCTGGATCCTTAAGTCAATATTCTTCGAAAAATTAAAGGATTCAAATAGACATAGTCAAATGCTATGAACAAGACTCTATACAAATCTTTAATCAGAATTTTGTTTGATTAGAGCTTTAATATTCTACAATTTGGTACCCAAAAATTAAAAAAGGCCTTCAGATCTTCCAGAACTAAATTATCATGATTATAAAATTTTTTTCACTAAAAACAATTAAAGAGGCAATTCATAAGTCATTGGAAATCAAAAATTGATGATTTGAATTTTAAACAAACTTCAATATTTAATTCAGTCTTTTTTAAAAATATACTTTTTTATATTTAATTCTATTTATAATTAATTCTCTAGGTTCTCCTAACAGAAGGCCTAAAAATAGGGTCAAAGCTGTCCTGTATTTCATTTCCAAAATTATTTTTATTAATTAAAATAATAATAAGAAACATTCTTATTATTATTTTAATTAATCAGCAACGTCTTTTAGATTTGTTAATTTAATTAAGGTGACAAAATGTCTTCAATTGTGATGTGTAAAGATCATTTGATAATTGATGAGCACTAAGCTTTGGGATTGCTCTCATCAGCCATTTACAGAGCATTCCAATCGAGAATGACTGGTCTACCAAACTTTTTCTTCCTCTAAGGGGTCTTATCACCAATATTAATTATTTTTAACCAATTTTCAAAAATTAATCATGAATTTAGTTGAAATAGAGTATCCTAAGCACTTGATTTTTAATTTAACTCGTTTCTTTCAGAAAAAGTAATTTTAATATGGCTATTTTCTACATAATTAATTTTTGACTAGAATTTTTTTTAAAAATTCATAAAATTATATATCATTAAAAAAAATTGATTCATTTACGGATAATTAAAAAGTATTTTATAATTTAAAGTTCGTATAGAACAATTTAACATTTTTCTAGTAATTCAAAAGGAGAAATAAATTTATTAAAGAATTTTATTTTTAATCGTATCTCTTTTTTACTGCTCAGTTCTTAACGAAAAGAAAAATGGCTTACATATTTGAAACTAGTTAATATAATCTTAAAAAGTAGTATTGATTGACAATAAATTTTTTAAAGTTCTCTTTATATTTTTCCAAAATTTATTAATTCCTTTCAAAAAGATTTTCTTATTTATCTTGAATTTTATTATTCTTTATGCAAGTATCTAAAATATTGAATTAAATCTTATTGAAACCATATTATATCATATAATTATTATATTTTCTTAATCTTTATATTCATTATAATCTTTAATTAAACATAATTTTTATTACTTAACACTAATTTAAGATTAAACTTTTAGAATTAATTCAAAAATATAATTAAGATTAATAAATAAAAAAGAATTCACCAATTTTATTTTTCAAGAAAAATTTCCATTTAGTATAAAAAATGTGTAACATGCGGTGAGATATATTAGATAAATTGAACAAAAATATTTATTTTTTTGATACAATTAAAAAATTTATAAACTATCCTTAAAAATTATTGAATGAACAATCTTTTAATACTAATTTTTAATAATGACTATACAAAGAGTCAAAACATCCGTCTCCCAAAATTTTCTTTCAATATTTTATTATGGTCAATTCAAATTTGTATTGAAAAAGCTCATCTAAATGCAGAAACTTCTTTATTTTTTTTAAATTTATCAATTTATAAATTTTTTCTGGTAATACGACCTTATGAGTGACTGAGTATTTTAGATGAAAACTCACAATCAATGAAATTCTCAACAACAACGATGTTTATTATTTTAAAAATAGGAACTGTTTAACTTTAAAGAAATATAAAAAACATCTATTTACACAATTATGAAAAAGATTATATTCGAAATAAACACTAGGAAAGTGATGCTTGATCCCGGTAGACCACTAATTAATAAAAGCGCTTATTATCAAGCAAAAATAGACCTAGAGACATAGAGATCGATGCGAAAACGGAACATAGCAACATGATAAACATGTTTTCAATTTTAATCAAAATATTTATTTTTATTTGAACTAGTTGCTTTTAATTTTTTGAAATCGCTACAAATAAAACACATATGCAGGGCAAGAGAGCGACTAACTGCTGAGTCTATCTAGCTGATGAGGCTGATTATTATTTAACAAAGCGAATTCCCATAGTGCTTTATGATTTTGCGCAAGTTCTCATTTACAAAATTCGATCCATCATTAATCTTGATTTTCTTAGGTCTACATTTTTGGAGTCTTTAAGAAAAACACTTAAGAAAACATTCAATTTTATAAACTTTCTCAGCTCGTTTCAAACCAATTACTGGAACTTGTTGAACTATTTTTTTTTTCAAAATGCTTTTTAATGAGTTAATTAATTAGTCCATTAAAAATCTAATATATATTTGCAATATTGATGAAATTAGCTTTTTTTTTATTTATTTATTAATTTTGATTATCATTCAAACATATCTGTTTAAATTTGAAAAATTCAAAAATCGAACTACCAAAACACCTCAGCATCAATAATTGAAATATCAATAAGATACTCACATATGATATCAATTATATATTTTATTGAAGCGATTTGTTTGTGCTCTTGTTGCATTCGTTGCCTAAAAATATATCTCCTAAATTCCTCTAACTATATTTTCGCACGATCCATATCTATTGTTTATTCTGATGCCAAAATGTCATGTAAACTATTACTCTAACATTCTAAAATTGATCAAATCTAAAAACAAACAAATAAAATTGGAAGTTATTTTGTGGAATTATTTCTTTCTCTTTATTATTGAGCTAATTAAAAATAGAAGAAAAATTTCATTTGAATAAAAAAAAAATTTTATTAAACAATCGTTTAAGAACATTTTAGCAGTACAGAATAGTTCGAATACAAATTTTTTTTTCTTAATTTAGAAAATTTCTCTCAGCTTTTATTTTTTTTCATTGATTCAAATTAAAATTAAATAATTTTTTTTTTAAATTTTAGAATTAACTTTTTTGATTTCAATCTAAAATAGCAAAAAAAATATTTGGTTATTTTTTGTTTAATAAAGTCACTGCGCATCATGTTTTTTTTTTGTTTATAAATCTATGCTAGTTTAAAACGCAAATTAAAATTTACATTTAAAATTTTTGATGGCATGCTTATTTAACTATTCTTTCTAAATTGAGTTTTCTTAATGCTAAGAGATAAATTTATTGTAAGAAAATTTATTAGTTTAAATTTAAAAGAAAATAAGATTAATATATTCATTTCAGGCGTTTGTCTAAGATCACTCAAAATTTCAAAGTAAACAACTTTTTTTCTCATCAGAATTTGAATTTTTAGATAAGATAACTAGCATTACTTAGCTAAGCTTTCTGATATCGGCCAGAGTTTCAATGAATTCTAGTGAATTTCTCTTTTTCTTCTAATTCAAAACATATCCAGAGTCAAGTCTGTATAAGAAAATTATCTTATCTATTTTTTTTTTTTGACAATTTTTAAGATATACTCATAAATGAATATTCACAGAAAAGTTGAAACAAACAACCGAAAAAACCTAAGACTCAATCAAATTGCTGTTTTGTTTTTTTTCTCATTTGCTCTTAGCTCAGCCAATAGATCAATTTTTGCACAATTGATAACTATAGATAAATCGCTTATCTAATTTTAATTGGTCGATTTTATCGATTGGTTAGAGCATGTAAAAATATCTATATTAATTCACTAGAAGGAAGTAAATATAAGCTAAAATTAGTTTACAAATTTGTACAAAATACGAAACAATTAATTAAATTTAAAGTCACACTTAATTTTACATTCAAAATTTACCTAATTACTTATCTCAATAGCAAATAGGCTAACTCAATTTTCTATTTTTTTTTACTTCCGTTTCAATAAGCTTAAATACCTGACCCAACTAACATTTAATTCATCAATTTAAGATAAAATTATTAAATAACAAATAAATTGAATTAATAAATAAAATAAAAGACAACAAAAAGAAAAACATGGAATACGTAAACCATCACCACGATTTGTACTACAGCCAATTTCCATCTCAAGACACATCAAGCCAAGCATTCAACTTGAATTCTCAATATTATGGTCACAATTATCCAAGTTTTTACACTCAACAGCCATTTTACACTCAACCGATTGACAGCTACGGCAATCAGCCACCGATCCCGGTTCAATTCTATGAACATCAAGCTATAGTGAACAAAAAACGAAAGAGCGACGCGGAGGTAAAAGTCCAGAAGGCAAAAGCACTCAAAAGAGCATGCAAGTCGATGGCGGATGAAGAGGAAAGCATGGATCACAAAGCGCTTAAACGATCATGCTTTTCGCCAAGTTCGCAAACCTCGAACTCATCTGGATCTTCAAAATATGCCAGAAACTCCAAGTCCCCGCTTAATAGTGGTCTTTATCTTGATGACGAACTGCACCAGCAACGTGTAATGGCAAATGTCCGCGAGCGACAACGAACTCAGTCTCTTAATGAAGCTTTTGCTTCACTTAGACACATAATTCCAACTTTGCCATCTGATAAATTGAGCAAAATTCAGACCTTAAAATTGGCCACTAGTTACATTGATTTTTTGTATCAATTGTTGAATGAGACTAGTGGAGAAAGTGGCAACACAAGTGGCACCAGTTCTGGTATAGAAAGTCAAAATAACAGCCAAAGCTGGCAATTTGAGAAGAGCCCAAATGACTCAACTGGTAATTCGCCAAGTTCATCTTCTTCGCCTGTATCATCGACTTCAACCGGGTCTAATAGTTCGGCAAAAAGATGCCGTAATTCAAAACAAAAAACATTCGTCTACTAAAATAACTTCGGATATATTTTTATTTCTCTAATTTAATTTCTAATAATTATTGATATTGAATTTCAAAGTTTAGAAAAACAAATTCCGATTCCTATTTGGTTTTGTGCTGACCATAGGAGTTTTGTTTTTCTATAGCTTATTTCAAGTTTTATGTTTTTTAGTTTATTTTATTTTGTTTTGTTTTTTTTTTTTTACTCAGTATATTTCTAATGTATGATATTTTATTTTTTTTTTCAAAAAATTTTATTCTTAAAATTTAATTTTTGTTAAAAAAAGTCCAATTAAAAAATAAAGCTTATAAAAAATTGTGTATTTTTTATTTGAATCCCCCCAAGTCTTATTCATCAGATTAGATTTAAATAAGTGATAAATATCATTTGCGTAAGTATTTTAGATTTTAGAGATTGAATTTATTACTCAAGAGTTATGATCAGATGTTTATTTCAGTTACATTTTAATTCAAAACTAAAATATTTACAAATATTTACACCTATTAAATATGAGATGAACGCGCTTAATTCTCGTTTCTAGCGTATAATTTGTATTGACGAGCAAACTGCAGGCTCTTACAAACTTCTCCCAATCCCCGACCTCATTGATGAAGGCTACGAACGAATACTCAAAAGAATTCTTGCCACCCATCCAGCCACGCAACCTCCGTCCAGATGCTCGCTTTCCCTACCAAACAAGAAAAGCAAACAAGGCTGCCTATCATACTAGCTTTTTACAGAAGTTTCTCTGAAAATCTCGCAATAGTGCCAATAAATTGTCCCCGCGAGCCAGCATCTATATTAACTAACCTTTAAAACTATTTCTCTTTTCATTTATAATAATTATTGTAAAATTAAATTTATTTGTCAAATCAATAATTATTCCTCTTCTCAATAAAACTTTTAATACTCAAAAATTTGTATTGATATTCAGTTTGCAAATCAATTGCTCAGTATTTAATTTGAACAAGGTATTAAGTTTAATTTTAGATTTATTTAAAACTGTTTTCTAGATGAACTTTCTTAATTTTGCTTTCAAAAATTTTCAATAAAATTTTTTTTCTAATTTCAATTAATTGATTTGTGATTATTTATTTCAAAAAATACCACTTGATTGATTATAAAAAATACAAAATAAAAGCTATAAATAAAAAAAAACATAGATTTAGGGACAGTTAAGGTGTCTATTGCGAATAAGTTTGCATTATTTAAAAGAGATTTTTATTTAGAAAAATAAAACCATAAAAAAAGGATAAGAAAGATTAACTTTTAAACGAACATTATTGTAGCTTAATGACAATCTTCGATAAGCTTTGAAATATTTTGTTTATAAAGTTGTAAACAATTTCATCACTTTTTATTTGAAATTTTCGGAACTTGTGAATAAAGAAACGATAAAAAACGCGATGATTTATTGCATGTTTATAGATTTGATTATTAAGCGCTTTTTTAATGTTAGAGAAATTGGAATTAAAACATGAAATATTATCTATTAACGGTTAAGTATTGAATAGAAGATAAACAAGTCTAGTTTTCCAAGTAAATTGATAAAATATTCAGCACTTTTACTGCAATTATCCTTTGATCAGATTTTGCACTTATTTTTTTTTTTTCTAAATTTTTAGAGAAAAAATATTTGTGGTATTCACAACTCTAGAGTGTTTTTAACCTTGACTGGTTTAAAAGTCAATGGCTAAAATTAAAATTTACAGATAATTTTAAACTGCAAATTTTCGCCTCATTATTTGCTAAGAGCATATCTCAAGATAAATCACGTTTTAATTCTCTTTTTTTTTTTTATAAATTAAGAATTGCTTAATTAACAATGAAAATTGTCTAGAAATTTTTTATGAAAAATTAATTTACAAAAATATAGACCATCAATCTATAAATTTTTCATCAAAATTTTAAGAAAAAAAAATTTTCTTCAAAATATAAAAATAAAAATTTCAAAATTTTCTAAAAATGATTTAATAAAGCCAATTACTTTGAATTGAATTTTAATTAAATTTTTGAAATTAATTTCTCATTTTTTATTAAAGAAATTTTTTTTAAAAACAATTAGCCCAAATCAAGTCTAATTCAAAATTTCAAATAAAAACTTTCTACAATTATTAAAATAATTAAAGTATAGATAGCAATAATGCTTATTTTTTAATTAATCTAATTAATATAAAGAATATTTTAAAAATTTTTTATCTTAAATTTCTATAATATTTATTATGATACTATATGAGAATGATAGTTTTATTTTTTTTATTATTTAAATAAAATTTTTTAAAGGTATATTATTCTGAAGATTTAATCTATTTGAATTCACTGATCAGGTATAATGCATGAATTTTAAAATTTAAAAAATTAAACAATTGAGTCAAAAAAAAAGAATATAAAAATAGATTAGGAGTGTATGATAATATAATGAAAGAAAAGTGGCAAAGTAAAATTCTTGATCAAAACATTTTAAATGTGCAAATAAGTTTCATCGGAGATTTTTAAATATTTGTAAAATTTTAACTATAACTTCTATAAATTGCATTGAAAATTTATGCGCATTTAAAAATTTTTAATTTTACTTTTCCGAAAAAAAAATATTGTTTGTAAGTTTCTCAATATTAAGATGCGAGAGATTCAAAAAAAAAATTATTTAAATCTTTACTTTCTTTTTTTTTTTAACATGTAAATTAAATGGTATGAGTAAATAATATTGTCTCCTTATAATTTAAAATTTTTATTTTTTATAATTTTCATCGCCAAATCTGGCGTAATCTTTTCTGAATAAATAATAATAATAATTAAATTGCTTAATGCCTTGAAAAAATCTTTGGCAATTAGATACAATTCTGGAATATTAATTCATTAAAAAATTCAATGTTTGGTTTAAAGAATTTGAAACCAAAAAAATTTCTCGAATAGTTATTCTAAATTAACGTAGCTTGAATTGAGATATTTAATACCTTAAAGTTTCTTTCAATATTTAGCTTTCAAATTTATTTCAAATTATTCTTTCTAATTTCATAAATTAAGAATATAACAAGAATAAAATAAAATTTTTAAAATCAACAGTAAATATTTTGTTTTTAAGACTAAGAAATTAATCAGTATGCATTCAAAATATTGTTTTCGAATCAAGTTTTTTTCTAAAGGATATATTTTTGTAAAAATTTAACTAGCTTTTTTTTTCACTTACTTTTAATTATCTCAATAAATAAAAATAATAATATGTCCCTTTCTATCATAGCGGATAATGAGGAGGCGCTCATTTCTTTTACAGTACCTTTTTGAGCAACGGCTCCTAGTTGACACAGAGGTTACTCAATCGAGAAATCTCAATAAAAAAAAATTAACAAAATAATTTGAAAAAAAATTTATTATTAGTTCAAAAGTCTCTAATTACCTAAACATAGAAAAACAAATTGTTTTTAACATGTTAAAAAATTGATTAATTAATCAAGATAATTTTGATTTGATGCACGATCTCAAAATTACTGTTTGTTTTTAACTTAGAGCAGCAATAAACTGTCGCCTTTGACATATACCATTACCATTACGGTGTAATTGTATAAACCTTATTTATTGGGATTTTTAAGACTATTTAGAAAATTTGATCTAATCATTTTCATATCTTAAACAGATTCATTCTTCTTGCATAATATACTTCTTGTACAATTGTTGAAATCAAGATAGAACCATGAATATTTTTTAAAGAAAAACTAGCGATCTCATAATAACCCACGATACCAGCATCACAGCAAAGCTTCTAAAACCTTTAATTAATTTAAAATTTTTTATTATTTTTTAATGTGTACAACATCACTGTTAGCTTAATTTGCTTTTAAAAGCTTAGGGCCATTCTGATTATTTCTTTAAGTTTTTTTGAGCCAGTAAAGCCCTAAGATATTTTTAGCTGCCAAATATACCAATTTTCAGAAGTAACAATGTTGTTGATTTGTTCTCTTACCAAGATTTTTACAGTCTCGTTTGCCCACTCTCAATTTTCTTTATTCAGTAACGAGCATGACCCTGGATGAGAGACAAATCAAGCTACAAGAAAAGCTCCCTAGAAAAGTCAACAAAATGATTTTTGACAATTATCTTAACTTAATTAAAAAACTTTATATGTTATACTAAGATCATATGGTCTACCATATAACATAATTAACTTGAGAAAAACTCTTCTACGAGATATTCGAGTGTAGCGTGATTCTGGAAAAGGACAATCTGGAGCTTTAAAGTGTGGAAAGTGTGGACAAGAGAAAGACAAGGGTGTGTTCTCTATGACTATGTTAAAACTATAAAGATAACAACTATCAGTGCGAGGGATGTACCATTGGTATTAACAACAATTGAAGATTTAGACTCTGCCGATTATATGGTGCTAATATCTAATAAAGAAATTTATATGACGATGCAAGATTTGGCGAAAAACGCTAAACCAACTAGACTGAAGAGTGAAGGTCGACTAGTGAAAATCAAAAGTAATGACCATATGCTCCACAAAAAGTTATAAAATCTAATCAAATAGACCTAACAAATTGAATTAGATAGTTTTTAGTATTTAGAAAAGAGCTTAGAATATAATTAAGAAACATGTATTAAATTAAATGAAGAGAATGATATTTATCTTAAGCTACTAAAAAAATGATTTCACTACATAAAAAAGTCATTAATATTAAATTAAAGATATTTTAATTGAGAATTAATATCCAAACGGACCAGAATAAGTTTATATGACTTTAAAAGCCGATTAATATTTGAATTTACGAATAATATTTGACAATTTGTAAGCATGAAATCATACAAAAATAATAAGACTAAATTAAAATGCAAATTTGTAAAATTTGAATGAGAAATATTGTAACAGGTTATATGAGCTTAATAATAAGAAAATTTATTCTTTAGGTTTTTTTTTCAAATGAAATCTTATAAGTATCATAAGTCTGAATTTCTTACGTAATTACCAGGAAATGCTTCTAGCCAATTTAAAAAATTAACTATTTGTAAAAGCATAACTTACGAATCTTGACAAGATTTTTCAAAAAAAAAAAAAATCAAATTTATTGATTTTTAGGTTTTGGACAAAACACTTTTATTAGTTGAGTTTTTTTATATATTTTTACAACTTAAAAATTAATATAAAATTTAATTCAGTTTTTAGAGTTATATAATTTTTTAGCAATACTCTAAACAAAATTGAAACTAATTGTTGTAACTAAACAAATAAACCAACAACACAATGCAATTTAAATTTTAAAACTTTATTCGTAGCTGTTTTTCAAAATTTTTCTTTTTAATATCTTACACCATCAGTGTAAGACTTGTCAAAATGAGCGTCTATATTTACTTTTAATTCTTTTTTATGATATATAACTCATTCTTTTAGCATTTTATTTTTGAATTAAACCTAAAAAAAAAGCTTTTAAATAGTAATTATTTAAATTAGGTTGGTTATCTGGTTTTATTCAAGAAATATTTAGATTAGAAAACATTTTAAAAATTAATCACAGTTTTTATTTGAACATTTTTTTTCGAAATTTTTTACTAAAAGACATGAAAAACTATGGAATTGATCGGCAATTATAACCCAAGTATACATTCATACAATTCAAGTCTAAAAAAATCGCAAAAATGCCAAGTAAGTTAAACTATTGAAAAATATGCTTGTTGAATTAAATATTAATCATTTCATGAAAAACATTTTTTGATTTATGGTCATTTTTTAAATAGCTTAGGCTAAAATAGAATAGCAAAAATTATATATACATATATATTTTTGTTTTTCAAATAAATTTAACCGTACTATGTTTAAAAAAATTTAATTTTTTTTTTCTAATATTTATTGGAACTATTTTATATTTGAAGATTTGATCAAAAAAAAAAGCTCAGACCAAATTCATAAACTAGAACGATAAAAAATTAATTAAATTTGAGTGTTTTAGAATTTGAGTTTTTTTTCAATTAGAGAATTTTCTTCAATTTAATTTTAATACAATTTAAAAAAATATTTAAGAAACTACAATTTGAATACCTTAAAAGTAAACAAGAAGAGTCCAATTTTAACAATCAAGAAATGGTAAAAAAAAACGTTTATTAAATAAATTTTTTATCTTAATTTTGATAAGTATGGAATAAGCGATCTTCGGTATGTAAATTTCGAAGATGAATTAGAAAATTTGGAGAGTGCACAAAAGTCATCGAGCAAAACCTATGACATTAGGGATGATTCAAATGAAGAGCTGAGCGATATCGTTTCACTACAGTCAATAACACTGAGTAATGAAAGCTCAAAGCCATTTTCAAGTATGATTGATGAATCGAAGATTCTCTCAAGTTCTTCATCATCAAAGTCAGTTAAACTGTCCGATAATTTAAATGAACTTAAGTCGGTTAACCAAAATTGTCAAGAGACAACCGAAGTAAATAAAAATTTTCAAAATGAAAAAATAAATCTTATAAAAGTGACAGTCGAAAATTTGAGCGAGTCTTCTGAGGATGAATTTGAAAAATTCAAAAGGCCAGTAAATAAAAAAGATGCTACACCAATGTAAGTTTTATTGAAATTTAATCTTTTTTTTTCTTTTAGTCATTATCTTCAAACATATAAAAACTTTATTAAGATTTAATTTTTTTTTAAAAGCGTATCCTTTATAGTTCTGTTATCAAAATGTGATAATTTTTTTTTCGATAAGATTATGGGTCAATAATAATTTTTTTGTGGTAAAAAAAAATTAATTGTTGACCTAAGAAGATAATTAATTATTATTTTATTTGTTGTTCAAACAAAAAAAATTTAAGTGCCAGAATTGTGCATATTGTGTTTAACTTCTATTTTTTTTCTATTTTTTTTTCAATTTCCTTTCCACTATTTGAATTGTCTCGACTGGATGAAAAAACAAGAATAGAGAAAAATGGTTTCTACGCTTGTAACTAACTAGTTTTTGGCATTTACGAATATTTATTTAAAAATAGCTCTCAGTCTAAATTAATAATCAATATGAGAAAGCCAATAGTTAATAGAAAATCAATCAAATTTGTAATAGAAATTTCTTAGGTCCAATATTGTTTCGAACAAAAACAGCCAGATGATATTTAAGAAAAATAAACAAAATATTTATTAGTTTTACTTTAAATAACTTAGAGCCGTGCTGGCTTATACAGAAATTGGCACGTAATTATCTGTTTATGGTCAAATCGGTCAGCTAGAAAAGTTGTGAATTTTAGCATTAGCTGAAAAAATTTCCTTCAAATAAAAATACAAAAAAAAGGTTAAACTTGGATAGGCATTTAAGAAATGCGATTTGATTTAAAGCCAATGTAGCTTTATTATTGTATGTAGTAAAAAAGAAAAAACTAGGGCTAATATTTCATGCTAGATTTTAAAAAAGCTTGCTTTTATTAAGCTTCAATTTTAGAATAAGAAAGCTTAGCATTTAGATCAACAAATTAAAAGGTACATGAATTTCGGATTTGAGTTTCACTAAATTTCTTACTATTTTTGAATTCATAAAAATTGATTTTTGTTATTTTTACCTATTAGTGTTTTTTTTTCAATAATTAATTGAAATTCGAGAATTTTTTCTTAATTTGCTAGAACTATGAATTTACAATTATTTTAATTGACTCAAAAAGCGTTTACTTCTGATAGCAAAGATTAAATCAAGTTTTCGATTCCAAAATCAAGCATGATATAAATCTAATAAATTTATTTATTTTAGTCTAAAAACAACACTCATCATTAAAAATCTAATCTCTAAGTTTGTGGTTATTCTTTATCAAATTGTTTTAAAGACACTTTGATTATTTATTTTTAGACTGATTTTGCGTTTGACTGCTTCAAATCATTTTGGTTATTAAAAAAAGCGCTAAATAAATATTTTTAAAATCATTTTCTGATTAAAAAAAAAGATAATTTGATTTGTCAATGTCTCAGTAAATTCAGCCAGATTTATTTGGAATGAAATATCGGAAAAATCACGATCCAAATCCGATAAGTAAATTGAACGCCAGAGGGCTTTTAGACAATTTGAGCACTAATGCTCTGTGCAATATTCAGTTGATTAAGAAAGTAAAAATTTATTAGTTTGAATACTTAATGAATTAATTTCGGGTGTATGCAAAATACTTTTGAAAGGTACTCAGGCTAAAATATGCTAAATAGAAGTAGATTTCTTAATTTGAAAAAATTAGCTTTTATGAAACAAAATCAATAAAAAAAAACTCTCTTTCTAAAAAAAACTAGTTGTATTAATCTCACATGAGGAATTGAGAAAAAATTTACATTTATTGAATTATAATAAAATTTTCCAGATAAATTTATTATTACACAAATTATATCATTTACTACTACTTGATATAAAAAGTTAAGTGTGAAAATTTTTTTTTCTTTCTTTCTTTAAGTATTATAACTAAAAGCCTAATTTTAAAAAAAGTGAGCTCGATTGCTAACTTAAGAGCCTTATGGCTAAAATTTAATTCAAAATTTGGTCAACTTTAATTTCATAAAATTGATCATTCAAATAATTGAAATATGAGCAAGAACAAATATAGACACGAGTTAAGTGATTTTGTTCCAAAGAAATTTATTAAGCATAATAGTCTTAAGTAAACTTTATTAAATTAAATTTTTCGGATTTTGTTAGTCTATAAGGCATTTGTTCTTTAAGCAGGCTCATGAGTGCTATTGTTTAATCAACAGGTTGGTCTTTTGAATAATCGAGTTAATAAATTATTTTTTATTATTTTCTACTTTACGAACAAAGCCTAGCTATCGTTGTGCAAAATTAAAAAGTGGTAGAAATTTTTATTGCTAAAATAAAATATGAATTTTTAGATTTTCTTTTTTTTTTTAAAGTAGATTAATGAATTTTTTTTATTTGCTTTAATTCAAAATTTTATTATTTAAATTAAATTTTATGGACAATTATCCACGCGAAATATCTAATTTAGAGTATGGTTAAAACCAAAGAGTTCTTCTTGAATTGTGCTTTGAAATTTCATTTGATTCGAGGCCTTATTTTTTTTCATATGGTAAAATTTTTTTTTACAAACGAGTAAGTAATTTAAAATTTTTGCCTAAGTATTTAAAATAAGTTCTGAATTGCAGATAGAAAAGGAGACTTTTTAAGTTTGTGATTAGAATTTTAAAATTTAATTAGAATCTAGAAAACAAAAAAACAATTTTAGTTCTGTGATGCAGACATTAAAGCGAAGTCTTAAAAACTAATGTTTTTCTTTCTTTAAATTTACTTATTATTTTAATAAAGGTATGGATATTACGCAATCCTGTTAAGATTATTTGCATTTAGTATCCCAAAAAAGACAAGTGAATCCCCATTTAGTTTAGTTAAGACAAAACTGCTTGAGATTAAATTGCTGAATTAGTTTAAATTTATTCTTGTCATTTGCCTTTGAAGCAATTACTAATTTAACCAAGTTCTCTTTCTCTCTCTCTTATACTCCGCTCATTTTCTCTATTTTCTTAGATTCAATTCTGTTTTTATTAATTTCAACAACTGAATTTCAAACAAATAAAATTAACATTTATTATTTTCATTTTTTTTATTTTATTTCGAAATATTTGAGTCGATTTCATTGCAAAACCCAAGGCTCGATTAGTATTTGACATAAATACATTTTATGAATTGTCAATAATTACTCACATATCTTAATATGATTACTTTATTTGTTCTAATCTCCTTGAGGCGTTTGGCCAAAAATAGATCATGTGTATTATTTATCTATTCAACTCAAAGAGAGAGCATGTTTGATCGAGTGAAGTTATTTTATCTAGTTTTTATTATTAGACTAGGAAAAAATTTAAAAAAAATTATAAACATAATTCAATTTTTAGAGGAAGTGAATTCTAATATTTTCAAAATATATCTTGAGAAAAATGGCTTTAAAATTTAGATTTATTTAAATATAATAAAGTGTGTTTTTCTAATTTAATTTACGTTATTTTTATCTCCTAAAGCAAATCAATTTTAAGAATGATATCAATTCAATTAATTATTTGTGTATACATGTATAATTAGAAAAACAATTTATCATTTTAATTTAATTAAAGGAACAAAATAGAACATGTTTTTTTTTTTCACTTTTATTAAAGATTCTGATTAACATGTAAAATTCGATTTAACGATTAGTTTTATTTTTAATCTGCAACAAAAAAAATAATTTTAAACCATTGTTTATAATTTAATTAATTATTTAGAGCTTAATTATTCAAAATTAAAATTCAAACATTATCTGTAAAGAAGAAAAAGTATTTTTTATGTAAATTTTTTTTTTGATTTAGTAATATAATTGCTTAAAACTAAACTTTTAATGAGCTATTGGTATATTTGAAGGCAATTATTTCCGCTAATTTATCAAAGTATTTTTGTACGCAAACCAAATACTACTTATCTTTTTTTTTTTATTTTGGAACAATCTTTTAAGATAAATTAATCTATTTCAAATTTTTAAATAAATGTTGTCAATAAAAAATAAGCAAAAATATCTCAATATCTAATTTGACATTCGCTGCAAGTGCTTCTCTATTCTTAACTAGCATAATATTTCTACTTAATTTGTAATCGAATTTATTTTTATTCGGACTCAACTAATTCAATAATTTTTAGGCTTCAAACCCTATCAAAAAAATTTTGTTCTAAAATTTTTTTTCTTTTTAAATAAAATAAAAAAAAAAAAACAGGTAAAATTAAAATAAGGCTTTGGCTATAGGTTAATGTTTATCAGAATCACATGACATTATGATATTATTAAGATGGAATTTAAATCACATGATTAGTATATGTAAAAAAAATTAGAAAAGACAAAGATTAGCGCTTTCCCCTCCAATTCAATTTGTACAGCTAGGATTTATTCATAAATGAAACAAAAATATTTTTCTTCGATTGTTCATTGTAATTATTTACTCATAACTCGGTCATTTTGTTTTTCAAACACATATTTCTAATAAATTTTCTTTTCGATTAAATCTAAAGAATAATTTTTTCTTTCTTAAAGACAAATCGAACTAGTTAAAAAAAAGGCGAACGAGCCAAGCCACAAACATTCGACACAACAAGGCGTCATAATGGCTGAAATAAATCCACCCAGCTCTCAAGCAGACTATGCAAATCCGCGCAAAGACCATTATTCCTATTCGTACTCGTACAAGACCGGAGGCGATGGCGAAACTGACCTGCCAAACATGAACACAGTCGAGGTGAACGAGAGTGTCACCGAGGAAATTGGACCGGACGGATCCAAAATTATCCGTCGACACCAACAAGAAAAACAAATAAATAAAATTACCCAAGTGGTTACTCAGCGTGTCATCAAGCGTCAATACATAGACCCTAGTACCGGTCAGATAATTGAGTATGATCCAAATAATGAGCTGTTTGCAAATCTGCCTCCAGAAACTGTTTTCGAGGAACAAACTATTATTTCAGATGAAAATCCGCCCATAATCACCACCACCACGCTTTCAAAAACAAACAATAATTCGGCCAAAAATTTGCCTAATCAATTGGCCTCTATTAATTTAAATGAAACAAACGATTATGTAGATAATGTTACAAGACAAAATGGAATGCATAGTGTTGAAAATACCATGGCTGCTGCGGTCAATCTAAAAATTAAATCTCATCCAGAAGATAATCAAGGTAAATTTTAAAATTTTATTGCTGTTTTTTGTAAAACAACTTCCTATTTTAATACTGAACTTGAGCTCATAATTTTCCTAAATCCTAATTCTAATTAGCTTCTAAATTAATAAATATAATCTAATATAACTTGATTAATTGAAAAAAAAAGGGTGGGCTGTGTACAAAAATAAAAAATTTTCAAATAAAAAAATTCAATAGATAGAAAAATTGAGTATAAGAAAAAAGTTAAAATTTTGAAAAAAAATTTTTTTCTATCAACTCATCAAAATAACAAAAAAAAATTTTGCCAAAAAAAAATGCAACTAGAACCGTTCTCTATTACTTCCGAAAGTTAAAAATTTCTGTTTCTCTAAATTAAGCTATAAAAGACATAAAATCCTATTTTCACTTTTAAATTTGATTTATGGCTTTAAAGATTTAGGAGACACTATTTCTTTCAGAAGTTTGCTCTTAATTTATTTTGTGAACGAGAAATTTAA
This sequence comes from Brachionus koreanus, assembly GCA_016987375.1. NCBI lineage: Eukaryota > Metazoa > Rotifera > Eurotatoria > Ploima > Brachionidae > Brachionus > Brachionus koreanus. The sequence goes on from PJRA01000005.1 coordinate 2,469,171, forward strand.
ATTGTTAAAATATTTGAAATAGTATGAATAAGTTAGCTAATTTTTTCTTCTCTTTTAAATAAGTAAATGTGTTTTGTTTATTTTTCACTTATTTTTTTAAGCTAAACAAAAATTTTTTTTTCTTTTGATTGATGAATTTTCACTCAACAAACTAATAAAAACTAAATAAAGTTTACTAAAGATTTACTATATTAATGAGATTTTCAAGGATTTTTTTAGCACAACCGTTTTATTTTTAATTTTTATTATAATTTTTCTAAATAAAGATAAATTAATTCAATCTATTTAATGCGAAATTCTTTGTCGAAATACTAAGTTATTAGTCGAAAAAATAGAGCAGCTAAAATTTAATTTGGCATCATATTTCATATATACAAATAAATCTGTTAAACGAAAATGACAAAAAGTATTTATTCTATTTTAATTTTTTTCTTAAAGGAATGTTAATCTTCACCTAAGCTGTTTATTTAAAACCAAATCCATGACGCTAATTTTGCTTTTAATTTTTCTATTCGTTTCAAAATGATCATAATTTTAAAAAGTTCAACCTAAAATAAATAAATTCACTATAAAAATAAATTTTCTTACAAAATTCAATAACCTTAGCTTAAATAGCATGATCATCTTACTTTAGAAAAAATAAATTTTCATAGTTATAATTTCCACGAGAGCTTGTTTTTTTTTTTTTTCAAAAAGAAGTCACTCATTGTATTAAAATAAGTATGTTTTCATTGTAATTTTCTCTTGAATAAAACTTGCCTACAAAATATAAAGTAAAAGCAATTTAAATTTTTTTTCTATTCGTTTTTATAAATTGATTTTTACCTCACCCATTCAAATTATTTTTTATTTAAAAATCATTAAAATTTGTGCTTAAATTGTTTACACTTAAATTGAGAATAATTCTCTACTTTAGATGATATATATATAATGACTAAATCTCTATTTAAATACAAAGAAAATAAAAATTATTTCTAATGACCATTGTTCAAATTTTCCATATCCAATTTATCAGATTATTTTGATTTTAAAATAAGAAATAGTTATAATTTACGTCACATTTAATTAAGCGGTTTTTAGGAAATAATAATAAGCAGAAATTTACACCCCTAAGTTTTTAACACTAAACTAAACCAAATGCTTATTTATTTTTTCTCTATTCTTTTTCATTAAAAACATATTTAAATAATTATTTGAAAATAAGAAGATGGAAGAGTAGCTAAATTAATTTATTTGCTCACAAGGGAATCTCAGTTGATAAAATTGAATGTGTTTTCTACTTAAACTTAGCGACTCGTGACCACTTATATAATCATAAAATCTTTCTTAGATTCAATTTTTACAAATTAGAAGCTAAAGAAAAAAAAAATTAATGGAATTTTTTTTAGGCTACCCGGAGGAGAAGAACATGGACTATGATCCGGACGACTCGTATCCGGACGATGATTCACCTTATGAAGGCTTGATTCAAACACCTAATCAGTACGATGACGATCTAAATTCCAAGAAGCGCAAGTCCAAAAAAAAAGGCCTGGTTAATGAACTAATAGATACAGAGGTGGTCAACAGTGGTCTATCTTCAAGTGGTTCGTCATCTTCACCATTGCTTTTCGAAAATAACATGGATCTTCCTTATGTTTCCAATCACCAGCAGTATTCAAAGAGCATTTACGCACATACGACTAAATATTCGAATAGACAAGTAGATTCAAGTGGACAGCCAGCATACACCATTTTGCCAAGCTCGAACATGAACGGAAATCGAACAAATCAAGGCTCTAATTACTATCAATCAATGGGAAGAACAAACAATCAACAATTAACTATAGATCCATATGCAATCAATCAGTCTCATTTACAAGCGCCTCATTCCCACCGTTCACAGCAATCAATAAATGCCAAGTACCAGCAATCTTCTCCAAATTTAAACAGTCAAGAATATGGTATGTATTTTTTTAAATTATTATTAGCTTTTATTTTTGTCCATCTTTGACCCTTGTTTGTATGACAATGGAAAAAATTCGATTTTTTTTTGTTTGGACTTTTAAAAATAACTTGATTAGATTATCCCTATTCAGTGCTTAAAACTGAGCCGATTCCGAGACGGTGTCTTAGTAGAGTTGAATCAGCATCGACAAATAATTTGAGCAAACAGAGTGTTAATAGTTTTAGTTCATCTAATACGTCAATTGGCACATCTAATTCGAACCCGATAGCTTTGCCGATACATGCATCTGGACAAAGTTTGTCGAGTGTTTCGGCCAATCGAAATAGTATTTATTTAATGGACAACAAATCGTCCATAATTATCCACCATCACCACTTTGACTCGGCAGCCATGAGAAGTCAGTTGGAAATGAGAAAAAGAGAGTCGCTTGGAAGTGTGCATTCACGTCAAAAATCAATGTCTCCTTTGTCCAGAAAAGGTGTTCGCTTTGACCAAAATACATATGAGTATTCAATATCTCAGCAAGAAAATTTGGATAGACCTGAGCATTTTGCAGAATCGAACCACTTGTCAAGACAAATGTATCGATCGACATTAAATTTAAGAAATCAACAGCGAACGGCACCTGATTTAAATATATCTGATTTTAAAAATTTAAACTCCTATAACAGGTCCTTATCATCCATTGACAGTGGTATTAATGTATACAATCCCTATTCTTGTTTAGGTATTTAAGCTTGAACAAATTTAAAAAAAAAAAATTTAATCAAAAATTTTAAAAAATATATGCATGATTAATATTTTATTATTTGCTAATTAAAATTAAACAACAACAAAAAAAAAAAACTTTTGAGCTTTTTAAAATTTTGATTTTTTTCTAGAATCTTGACTTATAACTAATAGAAGAGCTTCATTGTAGACATCAACTTGAAATTTTTGATATAAATTTGCATTAACTAAAAATGAATCATTTGTATCTAATTCAATTTTTTCTATTTCATTATTGTTAGAACAATTAAGACTTAGATTAGCTGAACCATTTATTAACCATAACCATAAATCTAAACCATTTCTATTCAAGTCCTGAAATTCATGATGGCCATTTTTTATTGCCAATACCTCAAATTGTAGGCTTTCAGGAACCAAATTGACACAGTTTGTTTGAAGCGATTTGATTTTGTGTGCAAAATTAAAAGGTCCGTGGCTTTTGGCATCCAAAATCACACTGTTTAATGGGTAGGGGTATTCAGTTTGAACATTGTTGCCAGGAATTTTAGTCTTGTACTCTTCGGACGAAAAAAAATTTGCTATTAACGGAATCAGCTCGGTGCCTAAATCTTTGCAATAGAACCATTTTTCATAAAGAATATCTGTCGATTTGGGGACAAACCATCTAACACCATCTCTTTCGTCCAAAGATCGTTTCCGCTCTATAACTAGACCAATGGAACCAGCTGTACGCTGAGGTGAATGAGGAATTCTTGCTGGAAGCAAAAAAAACTCGCCTTCTTTAATATGCACATCTTTATGCTGATTATTTTCGATTATTTTTACGCACATGTCTCCTTTGAGTTGATAGAAAAGCTCTTCGCCTTCCTCAATATGATAGTCTTCTCGTTGATTGGGACCTCCAACGAACATTATTATCAATTGTTCGTTGTGCATTAGCTTGTTGCACACTGGTGGACTGAACGAATTTTGGTTTTCTTCAATCCATTTTGAAACATTTATTTTACTTGGCATTTTAAAAAAAAAATTTAATATGCGTCTTAAATTTTTTTATCTCTAATATAAGCTTGGTCACGTGACTTTTTTTCAAATTTTGCAAAAAATTTAAAAGCACTTAGAGTGATAAGTTTTAAAATTTATTATAATTTAAATAAGAAAATAAATTTGAAATTAAAGATAATTTTTTTTTTAAATTCACTCCTCAAGTTAATAGTCTCAAAAAATTTAAATTTTTGTTCACACTAGAAAGTCCTTAGAGTTTTTAAATCCTAAATTGATATTTCTTAATAACTAAATTTTAATTTATTATAAATAATCAGCCGGCTTTCTGGTATTAAAGCATCATTTTTTTGGATAATTATAGAAATTTATTAGTTGTGCGTAATATGGTACAGTAAATAAGAACAAGAAAGTTTTTTTCAAATTTTTTTCTAGATTTTTAAAATTAGGTTCTGTAAGGCAAAATGAAAAAAATTTTACATTTTTAATTTTTTTGTGCAATTTTTCGGAAACTAAAATAAAATTAAAAAATTTCTTAAATGTTGCATAAAAAATGTAAAAATATAAAAATGTAAAAATATAAAATTATTTTCATTTTGCCTTCTGTAAATGTAAAATTTTCTTCTGCCATTATTAAAAATAATATTTTAAATCTCAGCTGATGCAACTATGAATGGGATAGTAAAGTTGAGGGAATTTTTTTTTTGGATTTTGAAAAATTTTACAAAAAGTTTTTAAAATCTAAATCTTAATTTTTTCGGTGCGAAAACATTTCCATTAAATTGAAAATTTGCTCTGCTTCTGAAAAAAATTGCTTCCAACTTCGTCCTTTCGTCCCGTACCAAAATTATTCCAATTTGTGTTTTTGAATTCAAAAGATTTTAAGCATAAAACTCTTTGAGCGTTCTTGTCTAAAGCAAGTTTTTTTGTTGCCTTGTTTGAGTATCAAAGTGTCGAAAAGCTAATTTAAAAAAAAAAAAAAACAAAAATTTCCTAAAAATTTTGTATAAATTAAATTCACACAATTAATTCTAGAAAAAACAATGAAAAAAAATATAATATTTTCTTTTTTTTAATTCAAATATGTTTATACAATTTTAACTAAAGCTCAAAAGAAAAATTGGGTGAAAAATTTTATTTGTTATTTTTTAAAAAATAAAATAAAAAATTTTCCGAGCCTTTTGCTATTCAAAAAGAAAAAAACAATTAATTTTTTTCTAAGAATAATAAAAATTTTCACAAATTAAAAATCTAATTCTTTAACAAACAAGCTAACCATAATCAAAATTTATTAACCAAAAATATATTTAAATTAATGACTAAAATTAATAAAATTTCAGAACAAAATGGAGTAGTAGTGGGCGGTTGGCGCAATCCGACCCTACCCGAAGTAATCGAGTACTTGGGTCATCAGAGCAACGAAATAAAGGCGAATGCAGCGGCTTATTTGCAGCACTTGTGCTACCAGGACGATCACATCAAAGCCGAGACTCGACACTTGGGCGGCATATCCAAATTGGTTAGCTTGTTAAACAGCGAAAGTCATGAGGTTCACAAAAACGCGTGTGGCGCCCTGCGCAACTTATCCTATGGTAAGACAAATGATGAGAATAAAATTGAAATAAAAGAAAGAGGTGGCATACCAGCCTTGATTCGACTTCTAAAGCGAAGTCAAGACGAGTCGGTCAAAGAGACCATTACGGCCGTATTGTGGAATCTTTCCTCTTGCGAGGAAATCAAAGAACCAATTTTATACGATGGCCTAAACGCTTTGGTTAAGTACATTATAGTTCCATATGCAAACATTGACATTTTAAACCTTCAAAACAATCGGGCTATTTACTCGAACCCGGCCAAGTCCAACCAGCGCATAGTTTCTAGTGATTATTCAAATTATCCAATTGTGTTGACCAATGCCACGGGTGTTCTTCGCAATTGTAGCTCTAATCTTCAATTTTCGAATTGTTACGAGGCGAGGAAAAAACTGCGCGAATGTGACGGTCTTATTGAATCCTTATTGCGAATAATTGACCAAGCAGTGGAGCCCTATGCCAACGAAAGCTACTACAAAAAACAGCAAATAATCAATTTAGACCTTATAATTAAGGATAACATGAATTCAAAATGCGTTGAAAATTGTATGTGCATATTGCGTAATTTGTCGTTTCGATTGCAAGAAATAGTCGATCCAAATTATGACCGAGATGTGAAGCCGTTTCCGGGCGATGAAAAAACAGTTAAGTGTGTGGGAACTTCATCGGGCAAGAAGCGAAAAAACCTTGAAGAAGAATTCCTCAACTCGGTATATCCGTACAACATGGCTGTGCCAAATGAAGGCAAAGCGCAAGAGCTCCTATGGTCCATGAACACATTGAACAAGTACTTGATCATAATCAAAGAGAGTACTGTGCGAGACACGATCGAGGCGGCCGTAGGCTGCTTGCAAAACTTGACTGCGTGTTACTGGCGTCCTTCGGTCGCTATTCGACAAGAAATCCGCCGACTCAAGGGTCTGCCAACGCTGGTTCACTTGCTAAAGTCAGATGAATACGAAGACGAGCCGATTGTGAGCGTGACGGCGATCGCGCTCCGCAATTTGGCCATTGACGCCAAAAACAGGGAGCTGATCGGCAAATATGCAATGAAAGACCTTGTCGCCAAGTTGCCCGATCCCCAGAAACCTCTTCCGTTCAGGCTAAGTGTTCTCAACGAAGACACGATTACTGCCTCATTGGCCTGCATAAACGAGTGCATTAAAAGCAATGACGACTTTGTCAAGTCGTGCTACAATGAAGGCGGAGTCAAGAGAATGATTTATATCACTCGAAATGGACAGCATTTTCCCATTAAAATTGTCAAATATGCTGCTCATGTACTCGCCTCGATGTGGAAGCATAAAAATTTGCATGATTTGCTTAAAAAAGATGGCTACAAAGAAACAGATTTTACCAATGTGGCAAAACAGATGGGACTTAAGTCGCAGAGCACCAGTCCGGCCAATACCCTGCATAGGCCAAGGGGAGACGTAAATGTAAAGCCGAGCATGTCCGGCGCAACTTCTAAAAAAACAAAGAGCAAGGCGAAAAATCAATCGAAAGGAAGTGATGATCCGAATGAGATGCCTATTTATAGCCAAGTGCAAAGAGGTCAAGCAAATGGATCAAATAAGAATTTGATTGTTACCAATGGATCAACGAATGCCGATTCGTGGGTCTAAAACAGCTAGAATATTTTTTTTTTAAGTCTAAATATTTTGCTAGTTTTAAATTTTTTCGAATTTTAATTAAATAAATTTTGGCACTTTAAGGTATATTGGGTTTTGTTAATTTCAAATGTTTTGACTGAATCATTAGAATAGTTTTTTTTTCTTTTTCTTTCGCCTATTTGGTCAATTTTAAAGAATATTAATTGAGAATATTTTAAAGTAAAATAAAATAAATTTTCGTTTTTTTTTTACGACTTATGGATAATTGGAAAAATTCGATTGTTCGATTGCATGTTTTTTTTTTGTTTTTTTTTTTTACTTAAACTTTTTTCAAAGGCATTGTAAATTTAAAATTTTTTTTAAATTAAGAAATAAAATAAATTTAAATCTAAAAAAAAATTTAGTGTATCATGTATATTTTTTTTAAAAGTAAAAAAAAATTAGTTCAAATTCCTAAAAAATATTAAAAATTAAAACTTTAAAAGTCGGACAAATTTTTTTGCTTGTTTTTCTTCAACGTTATTTATTTTTAAATTAAAAAAAAAACAACTAAATAATACTAAGGTCTATATGCCAAATTCTGTTTGTTAATTTCATGACAAACAAATCCAAACAAAATCTGATAGCCAAAGAGATTCAAATTTTGTCACGTCAAACTCAAACAAAAGATTTGAAGCACATATGGATACCTATAGAAACTCACCAAATTCACCAATGGTACAAACAATTTTTTTTATATGAAATTTAGCATTCAATTTTGAATAGTGACTGAATTTAAACAAAGGTGTAAACCATTTAGACGCAACTGGGGGATTCATTTCAACTCCTCCAAATTAACAGTCAAACAAAATTGAATATTATAAAATAAATTCTAAATTTAATAAAAAATAAGTCCAGTTTAGTTTATTGAATAAATATAAATGGCACAATTGATGACATTCACCGTTGTTTTAGTACTATGTCTGTGAATTACTTTATATATATATATTTTTTTAAATTGAATTAAATGAAAAATAAAAAAAACATTTGGAACGGTTTCTCCTGGGCTGATAGTTAAGCTGTTTGTGCTGACGTTTTGGTTCTTAAATTTTTCTTTTTGGTTTTTAATCTTCAAATGATATGATTTTTTTTATTTAAAAAAATTTTATTAACAGAACAAGTGAAAAAATAGCTGAATGTGTCTTTGACAAATTTTTTCTTAATACTTGGTAACTTATGATTGTTTCTTAAATTATAAGGTAATTTTCTTTGAAAGTTGAATTTTAATTCATTCGCCAAATTCGGTGGATTCTTAAAAATTAAAATTTTAACAACAAATAAAGATAATTTTTTAACTAATTTGTGATTTAGATAGAATAAACTCCATTTTTTCATTTGCTTATTGACTAAACTCGGTTCCTTAGAATCAAATAATTGTATATTCAAAATACCATTGAATACGAATAGTTTATTATTGCATAAATAGTAGCAGTTCGGCAACCTTTGAATCGCTTTTTTCGAGGAGCAAATAATAAGCGATGAAAAAATAAGTCAAAATAAAATAAAATAAAGAATTATTTTGATAAATTTTTATTCCATCAAAAATAAAAAAAAATAATGAGAAATATAATTAATTCACACATGAACTAAAAAAAATTGAAATGTATTTCTCAACCTACTCTTTTAAGGATGCATCGTCATAATGTAAAAAGCTCGCTTATTATGGCTATGCTGGATATTGCAAAAAAATTAATTAAAATTAAATAAATAAAATAGGCTAAAATAGAAAAATTTAATGGGAAATTGTAAATTTTCTAAATTAAAATCAAATAAAAAATTAAGGTATAAATAACAGAAAAATTAAAATAGATTGTTTCAAAAATTTTATTCATTTTTTTTAATTTAAAATTTTAAAATTTTGATTTTATATTTTCTTTTTTTTCTCTCTTCTCTATACAAATAATTTTTTTAAGTGGAATAGGACTTCTAATCCGGCATGTAGTTTTTCTTCTCTCAGCATATAAATGTTTAACTTCTCCCAAACATTCTTTCAAGTGATTCGTTTGATCTCACTTATTTATGATAGTGCCACAATTTTCGCAGACCATTTCTCTGTATTCTATCAGGACTATCTTTTGTTCACAAAGACTGCATTCAACCTTTATTTCTCTTCCAACTTTCCCTTTTCCTTCATCACACACTTTTCTTAATGCTGCCATATTTTTTCAATTAATTTTTTGTCACCACATTTTAAACATTTTTCTTCTAACAGTCTAGTTTTTTTGCACTTTCCATGTTATTATGCCATCCTCTTGTCTTAATTTCCATCGAAGAGTATTCAGCCATAGAAGCCTTGGTTCCATCCCAATCTTTTGAGCAAATCAAATCAATATTCCTGTTCTACAGACGACTATCTCTATTTCAAGGGAGTTTTGATGAGATAATTTAATTAGATCACCTTTATAATGATGCTCATTTAGAATTATATCTAATTGTTGGCTTTCAGAATTTTCCTGACTCACTTTTAATGGAGCAATTTCTTAATTTGTTTCTATTTTAAATTTTAAAATTTACAAAAAAATATATGTTCCTAAATTAAGTCCAAATTGCACTTATGTACTATTTTCGACAATAACGACATTTTATTACCAACGATGTGTTTCTTGAAAAAAATAAATAAAAATTAAATTTATACGATAGAAACATATCTAATTTTATCAAAAATAAAGTCTTAAGAAAAATTAAATTGGCAATTTGTAATTTAACAATCAAATTTTATGTTCATGGTCAAAAATTCATTTTAAAAAAAAAGTTTTTAAAATATTTTTGTATTTTAAATACTATTGCAGAAGTATATTTTAGAGTTGAAATACAGTATTAAGATTATTTTTGTTATACAAAGACGTGTTTTTCAGAGTTTGGAGCTAGTATTTTTCTTGATTACTTTTGTCAATAAATATTCGACATATTTTTATTTTTTAATAAAATTTTTAGCAATTTTCGTATTTTTTTGACCAATAATTGTTAATTCCGAATAATATGAAAAACAAATTAAGTAAATTTACATTAAAAAAATTTTTCTATTTTTGTTATTTTCCCTTTAATATTTTTAAGGATAAGGATAAATTAAATTAAAACAAAAGAGAACTTTCTATCATGTTTATTTAAAAATAAACTTGCACAAATTAAGTTAATATAGTATAAGCAAAATATTATTAAAGTATTTGGAATATTAATAACTTTATTTTAAATCAAAGAGTAATTTTTGTGCTCGGAATCAATGGAACAATAACAATATCTTATTTATAAATGTATATAAGTATATATATATATATATGTATGAACAACCATTTAAAAGGTTTGCTTTGCATTCGTACAAAACAATTGACTCGTTTATTTTGAAAATGTTGAGATTTTAAAACTTCTTTAAATACAAAATCTCACTTGACTCAAATAGGTCCTAAAAAAAAGATGTTGACTAATATTTGATGGCATATTTTATTCAGTTTGACTTCTGAAAATTACCCTAATATTTTCCTAGACTAAAGACTATTTCTTTTACATATATTGGCAACAAAAAAAATTAACACTTCATTTCATTACAAATTTGACTTTTTTTGAAAATGCAAGTTAACAACTAAAAAAATTTTGTGTGAGATTAAAAACTTGTCTGAAACTAAAATTTAATACATTTGCTTAGTCTGGGTTTTAAACGAGACCTGTAGAATACGATTGTTGAGATTAAATCCATTCAGACAATTGATGGCTGTTACCGCTTCTTCGTAGTTGGTCATGGTTACAAAGCCAAAGCCCTTGCACTTCTGGGTCTGCTGGTCTCGGATTATTTTGACATTTTGAACAGCGCCGAAAGGCCCAAACAACTGCCAAAGCAGACTTTCGTCAGTATCGGGGCCGACATTGTAAACAAATATGCACCAACCGGAATAATTGATCGAGCTTAGACTAGTATTGCTAATGCTTGTGGGAGGAGTAGTCAACATAGCAGTCTGACCATTGACTAAAGTTGGAACCGGAGCAACTGGAGTGCTTGGAAGAGAGGTGGCTAGCGAAGAAGTCTGGGGATTGGGAGGAGTGGCAATCATGCCGCTGAGAGGAGCAGCTGGAATCGGATTGTTTAGGCTGGTTTGGTCTGGCGAACAGTACGGAGTCATTGGAGAGTACCGGTAGCTGTTGGCTGCCGTCGGGCGGTATGGCTGATAGAATCCACGGTTTATTGGAATAAACGGAGCTAATGGAAGACCCATTACGGACTTGACGCTGGTCGGCGAGTTGGCAAATTTTACTATCAATGGATCCTGCATGTTATCGTAACACTTTCCATTCAGTTCCGATATTGCGATCTCGGCCTCATAGCGTTGATCGAACCTAACGAATCCGACTCCTTTTGATACCCCTTGAATAAAAAATATTTAAAGAATATTTTGAAAGCCTTCAATTCAGTTCGTTCAATTTAGATAATATAAAGAAAATATTATAAATTATTTATTTAACTTACACATATAGTCCATTAGTTCATATTAAATCACGAGTGGACACAAAGTTTATGAGGCATTTATAAAACCCATTTTTTAAAAAACAAGACTAAAATTTTTATTATTTAGTTTAAAATTCATCCAAAACATAAATAAAACGAACCAATATAAAACTCAACCAAAAAATTAATAAAGAACCAAACTAATAAAAAAAAATCAAGAAAAATATAACTTATATTAAACGAACTGATAAAAAAATTAAATAATAAAAAAATTATTAAGACTATACTTTATTTATTTGATTTTTTATTTTTTTTTTATTTTCGTTAAGTTTCATTCTAGCTCAATTTGATTATTTTGATAATTAAGTCTTACTTTTTTTTTAAATGAATAATTTTATTTTTAGTTTTTAAAAGTGTTTAAATAAAAATAAAAACAAGCAAAAAATTTTGAAAAATTTCATAAAATCATTATTAATTCGAAAATTTAAAAACACTAAAAAAAACTTCGATTAATGGAGATAAAGCCAAAAGAGGTTAGGTTTTGGTATGGGATCAATGTGTTTAACACTAGAAGCACCAAAAGAGTCATTTGACTCGTTTGGTAATCCTCAGTATCCTCGTATCTTTTGAATGGATTTTTCAAATAAATATATATTTTTTCTATTATGAAGATTTTAAAATTTTCTTTAAAAAATGATACTAATTTATAAGATTATTACAATTTTTTACAAAACATTTTTGAATTAAAAAAACATAAAATGATTGATGCTTCTAGTGATAAAGCAAAACAAACAAAAAAGCTGATCGAATAGCATAAGATTTAAGCATTGCCAATTAGGGTGATCTCAAATTACTTGGTAATTATCATCAGGGCAACGATTGTACTTCCACAACGACATCAAGGACACCACAATAGACTAGCTAAAGCAAAATGGATCCATTTTAGGCTACGACCAATATGAAAATCAGCCATCTAAAGCGAAGCTTAAACTATACAACAGTGTAGTTAAACCGTGACTAATGTTTGGATATATCAAAACAACCTCCGAAAATACTGCCCTGAAAAGTATCCAATGCGGAACTTTACTGAATTGCGAAGTCCGAACAAGTGAGTCAATGCATAAAGAATATAAGAGTGCACATGTATTTAGAATGAAAAAAATGCGTCTACTAAAAAGAGTATTTCAATCAGCAACTACATGGAGGTCAACAGTCACAAAAAACAGTCTCTTCGAAATGGAAATGACATGGGGAAAAGTAAGGGTAAACGCAAAAAATTGATTTGAATGGAAATCAAAAGTAATGACCCTATACTCTTCATCGAGCGAATAAGGATAAAAAAATATGAGTGATAGAGTCAAGGACCATAGGATCAAAAAGAAGGAAAGTTGACTAAATTATTGAATATTTTGTAATATTTTCACTTAAAATAATAACTGACTATTTAAAATTTTAATTAGTAAATATTAATAGTGCTCCAAGACCAATTGAAGACATGAGAGAATGTGGTACTCTTATATTAATTAAAAAGAATTTTTCAAGGAAATGTGCTCCAATCTAACTTGAAACAATCCAAATTCGTAATGAGCAAACCAAGTTGACATGCCAAGAATTAAGATTAAAATGACAAGAACATTTACCGGGTGGCTTTTCTTCACATGTTCTTATTCTTTATGTATTTTTTTTCTGTTTCTTTGATTCATTTAACCATTTAATTAAATTTAAAAAATATATATTTTAACAAAGTAATTTTAGTACATAGTATATACTTAGTACTGTAAACAACGTTGTCTACTGATAACATCTACTAATCCATTTATATTTATTTGATAAATTAATTAATATTTAGTAATAATAATGTAAAATAAAAATGGGCAATGATGAAAAAAATTATTTTTCTTATATTTAACAATCATTTCAAATGCAAGGAAATGAACAAAAAACACAATTTTTATAGTCAATGTCTGGAATAAGTTGGAAGTAGATGAAGTATATTCAAGAATCAAGCGATATTTTTGTATCAACTTTCTTGATATTTTTTGCACATAATCTGTAATCAGATTCATTTATCTTTATGCGTTGCAATAAACCACCATACTTTACTAAACAAAAAACACTTGAGAAAGCTAACAACTAAGTTAAAATGTAAAACAGCGATCAATAATCTTCCAATTCAACAAAATTGGAGATCGTCCAAGTCAAGCAACTAGATGATAATTTTTCGGATCTTGAATAAAAGTGACCTTCGTCTTCTACTATGTCTTTAGATCTAACTCTGTATTTATTTGATAATTCAGATAGTTAATAAATATTCTATTCCTAATTTTGTTACGAGTGTGTATATCAGACTTCTCAAAAAGTTTAAAATTATCAAATAAATAAAATGTAAAGAGAAAGATAGTTGGCAATTATAAAAAGAAATCTTTTGATTCAAAAGAATTCGAGATAATTAGATCAATTTTGTTTGCTTAATAGTTTAAGATCAAAAAAAAAAAATAACCAGGTAGTTTGATAAAGTGGGAAATGGCTAAGCAAAAATAGAGTTTACTTTCTACCAAAACTAAAAATTATATAAATTTTCTAAAAAATAATGCAAACTTGAACAAACAAACTAGATGAACACCAAATCAATTATAATAATTGTACCTTTAAATAAATAATGCTATCGGATAATCTATTTAACTTTTAATTTCATCACATGTTTAACATATTTTCATTATTTTGCAAAATTTTACAAAGCCCACAAACAGAAATAGATTTAAATTACACATTTAAATTATTGTTATCAAATTTCTCAACTATTTCATTGAGATTTATCTTGATCAAATTTGAGTGTGTTCAAAATAATTTAGTAACCCTTAAAAATGAAAATTTTTTTATTTTAATTTTTAACTTTGTTAGATTTTTTGAATACTTAAGCAACTTTCAAGCAAGTTTTTTTAACCTTAATTTATGCCTAATATATCATTTTTTTTCAAACATCAATTGAACATAGAAAAAAAGAAAAATAATTATTGCATCTAAACAATTCTAATTTTAAGTAAATATTTTTTAAGAGAAGATTTAAAAAATTCTATTTTTAAATTTTCCTAGTAATTTTATAAATGCATATAAAGTATAGTCTTATTTGAAAAAAAATATACATGTATTTTAAAATACCTGTTTTTGGATCAGTTAGAATTTTAGACGAAATAATATTTCCGTATTTGCTGAACATGTTTTCCAAATCAACTTGGCTAAAGTCTTTATCTAGTCCACACACATACAAATTGGCACCCTTAATCGACTCTGAACTTGGTCTGGCATAAGAAACCTAAATTTCAAAATAAAAAAAATAAACATAAAATTCAAAACTGACTTTGATAGTTTTGTTTTGTAGTCTCATTCCATTCAGAGAACCAACCGCCTTTTCGGCGTCGTTTTGAACTTGATAATTGACGAAAGCATAACCCAAGCTTTGCCCGGTTAGTTTGTCTTTGATTAATTTACAGCTTTCGACAGGACCAATGCTTGAAAAAAGGGCCTTTATCTCATCTTGGGTCATGTTTTGAGGTAAATAATTGACTATTAGGTTTGTTTTTGGTTCATTGATGTCGTGTTCACCATTTATTGATTCATCATGACTAAAACTTTGGTTGAATAGTTGAGAGTTTGATTGAGCTATACAGTTGTTGTTGGCGTCGAGCATGCCGACTTCATTAGGCTGATAGCAAGAATTCATATGGGCATTTTTTACTGAAATCATGTTCTCGAAGATGATTCGATTAAAATAAAAGTAAAGAAAATTGAATCTAGAGGAAAAATTAGAAGAGAAAATTTTTGAGTGAATCAATGTTATAAAATAAAGCACACTATTTTAAAATTCAATGATGATAAAATTAAAATGAAACATGTGTTTCTATATTAAAAATCTTCTACGTTTGTTTTTTTTTTCTTTTTACATATTTCTAGTCTTGTACATACGGATTTGCAATTTTGGTTATTGCAGCAGTTGAAATAGAAAAAAGAATAGCAAATGAAGCACGATGCATTTTATTCATTAAAAACGCTTATTTGTATCATAAATTTGATTTTAGACTCTTATACATTCGCTGAAATATTTGATTTCCTTTTTTTTTCTTATTTTTTACTTGCTTTGATTTATTCAGCTTGTTTGGAAATTGAAAATAAAAAAAAAAACAATATATTAAAATTTTTTTCATTTGGCTTAGCCATCAAAATTAAATTTAGTATTTTTTTATTTCTAAATCATAAAAGTAAATTCCTGTTAAAAAAAATATCACCAAATATTTTATCACAGGGATTTAAAATTGATAGTTTAAAAAGATTTATGAGTGTTTGATATTTTAACCAAGAAAAAAAAGCAATTTCAAAATCAATAATTTTGTTACCTGATTTTGTATTTATTATATTTTAATCTTCTTTAGGTAATTAAGTCTTTATTAATGAGCTTTCTTAGTAGATTTGTTTGGCCAAATTTGAAGAACCCGACATTTAAAAACACATAAGCTACTAATTAAGACTTTGAATTCAAAATTAGTATTTTTTTACTATTAAAACCAAATTAATCTTTTCATTTAGTACAATACTTTATTTTGTGACGTATTCACTAACTCGTATGGCAAAGAATAGCTCTAATTATTGACTAGTCTGCTTCAGTCTTAATTAAGTTTAAAAAAATTTATTTTGAGAGACAGTTTTCAAAATCATTGAAAAACATTAAACCTAAGAACAATTTTACAACTCAATTTGTATAAAATTAATGAAAAAATTTATTTCCTAAAAAATTAAATTTAGTTCTAAAGAAATTTATTGCTTTTAATATTCTATTTAAAAAAAATTATGATTTTCAATGAAACAAGCATTAGTTTTTTTTATCACATAAATCGAATCTTATCTTTTAAAAAATTACAAAGATATTTTTTTAAATTGAACCTTGATGAACTAGAAGCCTCATTTTAATTCTAAAACGGCTAAATCAGGTGCATTCAATTTAAAAAGATAATTATTAAAATTTGATCTTAAATGAAATGCTAAAAAGAAAAAAAACTCATTAGCAATATAATTCATTTTAGATTTATTTTAATTTTTAACAGTCTCATAAATCTAGCAATTCTCAACTAAATATAAGATCTAAGAAATTTGTTTTTTTTTTCTCACAACTCATTACGATTCATTTAGCAAAAATCAAAAATTTTAAAATAGCTCTTAGTTCCTCTAAATAACAATTAATAATTAGTGCTCAGAGATAGCTGAATACTAAAAATAAAAACAGTAGTAGAAAAAAATTAATGTTCCGATAGATCTTAATTTTTGTTTGAGTTAATTTTTAGAATATAAAAAAAAATAAAATTTTTATTATTGATTCTGAACGGAAGGAAGACGACACAAAACATTTTATAAAAGCAAAGAAATTTCACCTATAATGCCTCATTATAGATGCTCTTAATAAATAGACTAGCTTTAATGTCGAAACGCTTAGTGTACCAAATTGTTCATTAAAAGGTCTTGTGTACTGATCAATATTTTGTTGTCGATATGATGCCCTGCTCTTTGTTTGATAAATTATTTTATTTAGCGACAAGTTTCATTTAAAATGAGAACATATTTATGGACTTAAATTATAAAAAAAAACTAAATTCTCCCCAGATTAGCCATTTTACTCAAACAAAAGCAACATATTGTTCTATTGGATAGACTAAATCACTAAATCTTTTTTTAAGCATTTTCTTTTTTTTTAATAAATATGATTCTTTATTGAAAATTCATTATTCTAAACTTAGTGAAAATTTGGAAACAAAATTTTTGTTTATGTCAAACTGAAAATTAAATTTCGCGTTGAAAACTAATGATTTATTTACAGGTGACGATGCTAAAGAAAAGTTATCTAAGCAAAGCAAAGCTTAATCTTTTTGTTGAAATTTTTCCTCAACAACAAAAAAATGATTGATTGATGACATGATGAAAATATTAAGCTAAGTGTTTTATTATAAAAAAAAAATTGCTAAATTTAAAAAAGTCACGTATAGCTATGGATTTACACAAGATCTCAGTCAAAAGAATCATAAAAAACAGCATAATTATTCGGTTTTAATATTCAAAAATTATCAGTTACCAACAATAAAAAATAAAAGATTATAAAAATTTTATTTAGAAAATGCTCCAATTTAAAAAAAAAAAGTATATATTTTTAAAAGTCTTTTTTTTCATTAGAACAAATTTAATTCACTTTTATTGTGTTTGGTTAATCTAAATAAACGACAATTCTTCAGAAATTTGATAGCTATGGAGAAAAAATACATAAATAGGAAAGATTAATTTATCTCTAGTTCGAATTCATATTCCCAACACATAAAATTAATTAAATTAGCTAACTTTAGGAGCAAAATTAATTCAACTAGTTAGTGTGAGGCAAAATCACATCCATTACGTTTGAGACAGCCTTGTATCTGAACTAAATTCCCTCTGAATGCATTTGTATCAAATTATTTCTTTTTATTTATGAAAATGAAGAAAAATTGTAAACTCCCAAATAATAAAACCTTATAATTAAAATCAATTACTTCATCTGGTTCAAACTAAAATCTTAATTCGGAACAAGTAAAAAAATTGCAGCAAAATATTAGGATTTTATGTTAGTTTTAAATTATATGCTTTGAATTTTGAGAATAATGCTTTTCAATAATAATGGTCTATCGGGATTGGTGTTAGAAATTAAAAACATGCAATTGATTGCTGTCACAAGATACCCGGATAGAATTTATCCCAATTTTAAAAGAACAAAATTAGATTTAATCCAACTGCTTAAATCAAATTCATTAATACATTTTTAATTTAGTGTTTATTTTTTTTTGTTGAAACGTGATTAACCGATTATCTTATCACGAAGAAAAGTCTTCGATTGATCATAAAAAATTGCATATTAAATTTCAATTTATTTCTAAATTTTTTCACTTAATGTCTGAATTTTTATTTTTAATTAGCTTAATAAAAATTTTTTTTTTCTTTCGGCCATTGAATTTTAATATTTATTTCTTAATTTTTAAAGAATTTAAGTATCTGAACAAAAAAAATTTCTAATTTCATCCTAATTTTTTTCAAAAATTAAACTATAGACAAAAACTTTCTGGTAATTTTAAAACGCTTTTATCAAATTGCATGATCTGAAAAGTTAATTTATTATTTTACATTTTTTCTTCAAATTATGTCAAAGCTTAATTTTTTTAGCAAAAGTAGTTTAAATAGATCATTTTATTCTTAAAATTTATTAATCTAATTCTAGAGAGTTACCATAGATGCCGCTTCGTTCTGCAGCTCCCCTATTGAAGCCAACTTCAATTTTTATAATAAAATATTTTTTTATGTTTTGTCCACAACGAAAAAAAATTATTTTTAATATACTCAATAAGTTTAAAATTTTATTTAAAATAAAGTTCAAAATTTTCACATATTTTAATTAAATTAACCGACTATGGAAAAATGCTCAACAACTAATAGATTAGAGAAAAAAATTTTAAAATTTAATTTATTCAAAATAAACAAATCCATATAGAATAAAAGCAATTAATTTGTCTTTTTACAAATAATTAATTAGACAAAATAATGAAGAAAATTATGCTTTATTTATTAACTATGAATTATGAAAAATTAGAAAACGAAATTTTTATTAGAAAAGACTATGAAATATTCGATGACACAGGACTCCTAATTTATGAATGAATCATTAAACTGGTTAAAATTTTTGGTTAATTAGAAAAATTTTTCAAATTTAAATTTGATCTGGGTTAAAAGGAAATTATGAGGTTTAAAGATAAAAACTACTTTGGTTAAATTCAATGATTATTATTTATTCAAATATTTCTTATTATCATATAAATAATATAGGTTTTTAATAAGTGCTTTAATTTTTTTTTACTATTAATAGAAAAATTTTTTTGAATATCTTATCACTTTTCTTGTTTTTCTTCGACTATAAATTATTGTTTCCTTTAGTTATTTTCATGCAAGTTTATCAAAGTAAGCTTATTTTGATTCTATTTTGAGATTAAAACCTAAAGCTTAATGAAGAAAAATAAGCATAAATAATTTTTTGATACTCTTGGTTGATACAGTAAAAAAAAACAATAGTTTTTCTTATTAAATAGGGAACTAAAATTACAGAAAATAAAAGTAAAAATTAAAAAACAAAAATCTAAAAGTTGTTTCAAATATAGTCTAGTTTCAGAATCCGAATAATAACCGTGGATCATTTAGGGCCCGCTAGGACTACATACAAAAATTCTAAAAAAGAGGTAATTTTTATTCCTTTTTGGGGTAAAAATTTATATATTTATTAATTTTTGTTTTATTTTAGTAAAAAATAAAACAGATAATCATGAATTAAATTAATATTGATACAATAATAAATAAAAAATTTGTGTCTATAAATTTCTCGATTCTTAATTTTGACTTTATTTAAGTTTTTTAAGTATCCAATTTGAATTCATGTTAATTAAAAATTGTTAACAAATTTGATGAATAATATCAGGGGAATTTAAAAATCTTTTTTTTTCTTTATTTTTTTTAATTAATCATTATAAAAAGCAATGGTGAGATTATTTCCAAAACATAAACCATCATGCATTATGGATTCTAGGCATGTATTGTTCTATTTCTCTGTTGTATCATTTACGACCTTAGAAGACAAAAAAAAGCTCGACACTCTTCTTCAAATAGATTTGAGTGAGTAAAAAACCGATCTCTAAGAAAATAAGCCATTAAGCGAAAAAGATCATAAGCTCAAGCATTGATTTCTGTTATCGCGATTACTCGTACCCATTTTATTTGACTCGGTTTTTTTACTTTTTTTTCAATGAAAATGAAATTACATTGTAAAAAAATAAATAATTTTATAATATTTTTGATTTTAGATTGAAAAAAAAATTATGATTAAATTTATTAAATTTAGAATTCTGAAAAGCAAATAATAAAGGAAGTAGCAAAAGGGGTTCAAAAGACCCCTTCGGCCTTTGAGTATTAGAATTATCAAATACGATTCTTAGGAAAACTATAAAAAAAATAAAATCAAAATTTAATTTCTTGAAGTATATTCAAATTTTGTTCATTAAAAGTAATTTAGAAATTAACCTTGTAAATGAGTTATAAAATTTAAAATAATTTAAAAAAAATCAAAAATCTAAAACTAAATAAGTTTTTATTTATAAAAAAATA
Source organism: Brachionus koreanus (assembly GCA_016987375.1). Taxonomy (NCBI): domain Eukaryota; kingdom Metazoa; phylum Rotifera; class Eurotatoria; order Ploima; family Brachionidae; genus Brachionus; species Brachionus koreanus. Next base: position 2,489,736 of record PJRA01000005.1, read on the forward strand.
CGAAAAAAAAAATTAAATAAGTGAGTCTTAAAGAGCTCATAATTTTTAAATTCACAATACTTTAACACCAAAATAGTTAAAGTTAAAATGGCTATAAAAAAAAGAAAACTAATTATAAAAATTATTAAACTAAGCTCTTTGAACATTTCTATTTGAAATATATATTCACTAATTTAAAAAATTATTTTTAAAGAGAAAATTTAATAATTTTTAAGGATTATTTAAGTTGTGAAAAGCCCGTTTAAATTCTATTAGATCCAAAGTGCCATCATTGTTAATGTCTAAAGCATTGAAAAAAGCTCTAACATCATCCTCACCATATTTTCTGTCAAGACGACTGTTCAACCTGAGCAAAATTTTTTCCGCATCTTCAACACTAATTCTTCCACTATTTGTTCTATCAATAGATCTGAAAATATGTTCAATTAGAGTCTCAATGCTGTCGGATTGCGAATAAGTATTGCTAAGGCGGTAGGAATCTTGATAGCTTACAGCAGGAGTCGAGAAAGCACCGACACTGGCTGAGTACAATTTTGAGTTCGACAACCTGCTAAGATTGTTTTGCAAATAATTTCTGTATTCGCTTAGACCCTCCTTATCCAAGTCGATTAGATTCAATGCTTGAATGTCGCCTTCTAATTCATACATTCTACTAGGCTTTGAATTGGCAGCCAAAACTAGACCATCTGGTGTTTTAATATCAATCACAAATTGTGGCAAATTTTCTGGTAAAGTTAAATTATTTCCAAATCTTTGCACATAGTCAACTGGATTTGCCCTAATAACACCCAAATATTTATACTCTCGTTTGATTTGTACTTGGGGCGCTTGCCATTGTATTATGACATTTCTTGGCTTTACAATCACAGGATCGATTTGACTGGCCTTATTGAAAATAACTTTTCTTTTGACTTGAGAATATGGGAGCCATCTTTCAATGATAACAGATTGTGGCTTAGATGGAAGCGGAGGCAAGCGCTCAATGATAACTTTTCTAGGCGGTGGAGGTATCTTCTTGCCTGAGATTGTTATGACTTTTCGGCCTACAGGCGCAGGTGCCACAGGAGGAGCTTCGCGAATTACCAAAGGCTCTGGCGTATCAGGTCGAGCAGGCTGTTGACGGATGATGAGTGGAGGTGCAGGTGCAGTCACAGTATTCGGAAGCTGATTTATTATGATCTCGCCAGGATTTGGCGGAGTGGGTGGTCTCAAGTATCTAATTGCCAATTCTTGGACATATTCTAAATTCTGAAGACTTGTCTTGTTTATTATTTCCGGGTTGGGATCTTCGTTAATGGGATATTCGCTGATAGGCAAAAGACCTTTCCAATGCATTGTCTCAAATTTGTTCATCCACAAACCGCGCTGGCCATTTACAGAAATTTCTTCTGTTTCATCTGTTTCTAAGGGAATGGCTGATTTTAGAATAGCAGCTTCTATATTGCTTATATGATTGAATTCATTTCGACTTGAAGTGGGACGAAAAACCTGCATTTGATTGTGAAAACTTTGGTTCATAGAGCTTGAGTCGAAATTGTAGTTGAAATTTTTTCGACTAGCTCGCTGCAATTCGAGCAAGTCTTGAGCTATTCGGCTCACTGAGTTTACATTGTCGGTGGCCGAGGCTGACTTGGTCAATACGGCGCCTCCGTTTCCTAAAGACGCGCTCGAGTTATTAAATGAAAGTGGATAGCCACTGTACAAGCTTCGAATCGATCTAGTCACTGACGACTCTATCTGATCTCTATTATTAAATTCTGACTGATCCGTGTAGCTATAGCTCATTTTAATTAAGTCTTAAAAATAACAAAACTTCTAAAATAGAATTTTGCAAGCCAATTTATATAAAAATTTATTTTGGTAACTTTTTCTTGTTTTAAATTTCTATTTTCCTTTTGAACTTATCTTCTATACAATTTTCATCCACTGGTTTTTTATTTTTTTGTTTTAAAATTTAAAATTGCTTGAAAAAATTTTCTTATAAACAATAAAATTTTAGATTTTTGAATTCGTCATTTAAAATCAAATAGCAATCAATTCATTTTTTTGTTTGTGTCAAATTAATTTCGGTCTTTAGCCATGAAAATGAGCTCAAAAACTTAATTTTCTTCAGCAACAAAAAAAAATAAAAAAAAAACTAAGTAAAAAAAGAACGCTTTTTTGTTTTTCAAATTCCTTGATATTCTTTTTAGCAAAATTTAGAACATTTTTTTCATTAAATTCAATTTACTTTTTTAATTATAAAAAAACAATTCTAAAAATGCCTAGAAATTAATTGTACAACTAGTCATGTAATCGCAAGGCGAATATATTTTTCGGCCAAATGGACTTTCTTTACCCTTTATCACTTTAGGCCTAATTAAAATAATTGTTTATTTTTTGTATTGAAAATTATTCAAATTAAATAATTTTTAGGCCTATTTGGAACAAAAATTAATTACACAAAAAAATATATTTTTGCTAATTATCATTCCTGCATATCAAATTCGTTACGGCTGAGTAGCCTTTAACAGGACTCGGATTTTCTTCAAATATTTTCAATAATTTATTAACAACAACAACTCAATTAAATTATTTTAATTTATTTATCTATTTTAAAAGCTTTATTAGATAAAACACAACAAATTTTTTTTTAATATATTTAAATTGAAACTTGTCTCTTATTAATTAAGATTGATGATGACTTAATAAAAAATAAAAGGTTGTCAATTTAAAAAATTTTTTCAAATTAAATTATTAAAACAAAAATGATAGACTTAGTTTTTAAATGATATATGTTTTAGCTTTGAAACACTCAGATAAAAAAATCACTAAAATATTTTTTTTTGTTTTTTTGTTTTAGTTCATTTATTATAAAATTATTAAAAAAATTATTCAAAAACATCGTTTAAGAATTTTTTTTAAAAAAAACTGAACTATTATAAAAGTTTAATTGATCGTGTTAAATCAAGAAAATTTGGAAAACCTTATTGAGTTGTCTCGAATCTGAAACGTTCATCATTTTTTTGTCTTATAATTTTTCATCCATTCAATCAATTTTTATACAACAAAATACAGAAAACTAGATATTTTTCTATCTATCAAAGGATACTAGTAGTAAATTTAATTTTTTCTTTAAAAATGCTTTTTATTAGAAAAACAATTTATAAGTATCATTTCTCAATTTTGTATAAGGAATAATCTTAACAAATATTAAAAAAAGTCGATAAACAAATTTTTAAAAATTTAATTCATAATCTTAAAATGTTGACCAAATAGCAGATCAAGAGCAAATTTGGAAATTTAAAAAACCGAAAATTTAAAAAAATTTCATTTGGATCAATGAATTGTTCTAGAAAAATTAAGAGTTTTACAAATATCAACATAATTTTTTTATGCATCAAAAGAAACTTTTAAATTTTTTTGTTTTATTTTCGAAATAAAGTTCTTTAATAAAAAATTAATTTGTGACAAAATTTTTTACTACGATTTGCTTATAAGGTATTAAATGATTATAAAAAATAAACTTGAAAGTTTTTAAAAGCATTTTTGAATAAAATTTCATTATGTCTTAGTGATGAGCTTAGTTGATTTTATCTTTTAAAATCTGAAAATTCAATTTCAAAATGTTTAAAATTTTTTAAAATATTTTTCTCAGAAAATTTCGCAATAGTGCCAATAATTTGTCGTCGCGAGCCAGCACCTTTAATAACTAATCTTTAAAACCATTTCTTTTTTCTTTTATAATAATTATTGGACAATTAGATTATTTCTCAAATCAATTACTATTTTTCTTCCCATTAATAGGTTTTATACTCAAAGTCAAATTTTTTTTATTCAAGGGATCAAATAATCATAAAATAATTTAGGATTTTTGAATTTCTTTTAAAAAATGGGTAAATTTAATTTAATAAATAAACCCTAAATTGGCCTTTGAACTTAACCACTACCTAAACTCAGTAAAGAGCTAAGTTCTAGGTAAATTAAACTAGACATTTTTATTATATGATAGTTGGGGCGAAGCTCCGACTCTTTGAATTTTGTAAAAATAAAAAAAAAAATTTTAAATAATTTATCTATTATTAACAAAATGAAATGAATTTCGGATTAAAAATTTTCATTAAATTATTTTATACTGAGACTTCTTTGATTAACTTTTTAAAATCACAAAACAGTTCGTTTTTAACTGGACTGGATAGCTCAATAGAAAAAGAAACTACCTTTTCAAGTGACCTGATGTTATGAGATCTTTTAGTATTTTTTTATTTATTTATCTAGACTTATTTTAGTAATATTTAATTTGATTTTAGAAAATAATTGTTATTTTTATAAACAAATATTAATTTTATATTATTTTTTTGCATTTAATCTATTAGAATAATTCAATAATAATTTGATTTAAAAAAATATATTTTCTATTAAAATAAAAATTTATTTTAAATTACTTTATTAAATAAAATATCATACAATTTATAAAAATAAATAAATAGTAAAAAGTAAAGAGAAAATTTGAAATAAAATTAAAAAAAATATTTTTGGAAAAAAACATTCTTTTATATAATTTCAATTAAAAGATTTAATTTCTGATGTCACATACTAAACTAAAGATAAATAAAATAACTAAATTTTTTTATCCAAAAATTTTTTCAAATCTTTTAACTCAATTTTCTGTAATCTTGCATAACATAAAACTATTAATTCGAACTTTTCCAAAAATTCATGATTCGGTATACGATTTTGAGAAATCATGTTGAGCCCCTTGGATAGATTAGGGTCAATTATTAAGAATCTAAGACTCTTTCATAAAATTTATAAAAATTAATAAATAGTAAAAAGTAAAGAGAAAATTTGAAATAAAATTAAAAAAAATATCTTTGGAAAAAAGAGATTATAAACAAATTAAAACTATTTATTAATAATGTTGAAGATGATATTAATTTTTCTAACTGTTTGGCATTCATACACACATCAATCCTTCTCTTGATTATAATTTTTAACAGTATAGATGTCATTTTTTCGTTATATAAAACACTCTACTGTAACACAAAAATAAGTCTTAATTTAAAAAACATATTTAAAATGTATATGCATTGAGGTTTTTAAAATAAATTCAAGCACATTCATGTAAAACAATTAATTTTCAATTTTTTTTGAAAGAAAGAAGCCATCTCTTATATTACATTAGGTTTAATTTAATATGGGTAATTTTTTTGAATACTTGAATTACACTAGATTATTTCTATTTTTTTAGATTCTGAAAGTGATTTTGAAGATGATTGTCCCGCTTTGGGTAAGTTTGATTTTGCGAAAATCTAAAATTAATAATCGATAATGCATTTTTTGTCTTGTAGAATTTTGCTAAAGGACTGATCTTTTTTATTCTTGTGCAATATTAATATGTTAAAAAATTTATAAAATTCCAAACTAAATTTTTTTTAATTTTAAGTTCAATTGATTTCATACGACTTAGTAAATAAATATCATATTCAATTCAATTTTGACAAAACTTTTTTAAAATCAATTCTTGAAGAAGTTGTAGTGAGAGAAAAACTTAAATTTTCTTCTATTTGCGGTGGTTTTTTTACCAAAAAAGCTGGACAAATAACCGAACCTGACATTTATATTTATACTGGAAGTAATTACATTCCAACCGAGGCATTTTTAAATATGTTTTTGAATGATAAATTTAGATCAACTCCATTTAAGCAACTAATAAGTGTCTTTTTTTAAAATATTTTATGAATAAATAATATAATTTTTTAGGGAACAGTTGCTCCACAAGCCATTTTGGCTATAAAATCAATAAAACTAGCAAATGACCAGCTAGCCAATGTGTATTTTACTTATGTAAATTTTCCACGATCTTCTAACCATCGAATTCAGTTAGTCAATACTTATGATCTTGAATGCTGCAAAGTGATCTATACATATAGCAAAAATGATATTGAATGCTCAGACTGGTTTCTTAATGGTGGGAGCTTGATTTCTCAAAATCGTATTCCGAATCATGAATTTTTGGAAAAGTACAAGCAAAAAGGTTTTCAATTTGAAAATAATCAATTTAAACCAGAAACTAATATTCATATGAGAATTAACGAGAATTAATATTTTTATTTATATATTTATTATTATTTTAATGAACGCCTTTGTTAATAAAATTCTAAGATATAAATTTATTTAAATTAACTCTATTTTTTAAAAGAAAAATTTATTTGTTTTATTTTATTTATTTTTTTTATTAGATACAAAAATTTGTTAGTTGAGAACATTTTTGATATTTAGAGTTAAAAAATAAAAAAATTGGATTTTTTCAGATTTTTATTTTGGAAAAATTGACAACCATAACTTATTTTAATACGAGAATATTTACTTAATTAGCTTTTAATACAGCTTTTCATATTTGATAATTTTCAATTAGCTACAAAACATTCACTTAAAAAAGAGCATGATCATTGTCTCAAATACCATTCACATTTACAAAAAAAAGTTAATTTAAATACTTTTTTAAAAAAAAAATTAAATTCATCGGAATTTTAGTCATAAATTTAAAATTTCTGTCAAAATTCTAGATAAAGAATTTTTAATTAAATACTTCATAATTATTTTAAATTATTTAATTAATATTTAGATATAAGAAAAGATATTAGATTCAAAAATATCTACATCATGGACAAAAAATATGACGACAAGCGTAATTCTACTTAAAACTAATTTGAATCTTCAATCTGCAAGAAATAAACTTTATAAAATATCAATAAATCTTAAATTTAAATTTAGTAAAATTAAATTTTTGTTTTTAAAAATGAAAAGATCAAATTATATTTTTTTAATATTTTTATCTTTTTATTTCATAGACAAAGAAATTCAAAAGATTATGAAAAACTTAAATATTGAACTGGTTTTGATAATTTATAATAGCAAAATTGAGAATGGCGGCCACTTTCAGTTTCAAGGTTAATCAACAGGCTAGTGCCCTTATCGTAATCGACTGATTAACACTTCATTTATTTAATTTAATTTAATCAATTTAAACCAGAAACTAATATTCATATGAGAATTAACGAGAGTTAAATGAAACATTTGACGACTTTTTGCAAGTATTTAATGACTTTACTAAACAGTCGTTTACACTTTGGACGACTTACAGTAGTGCTAAACGAAGTAGTGACGATGATAACGAAAGTTTGAAATATGTACATTTAAAATGTATTCATCATCGTAATCCAGAAAAAAATTCATCAAAAAGTACCGGTCAACGTCCTAAACAATCATATGTTGCCCCATTTGGATGCTTGGCCGAAATTCGTCTCAATTACGTCGTGAATGGCCCGATGAAAAACAAATATCAAGTCACAGAATGTAATTTAGAACACGAAAGAGTCAATACTCAAACAAAAGTCAAAGAAGTGGCTCATCAAATTTCGAAAGATGACTTTGACAAACACCCGAGTAATCGACGTCTTACTCAAGAAGAGGAGGATGAAATAAATTCAAATTTTGACACAGGAAGTGATGCCAAAAAAATAGCACAATATATAACAAATAAGACTCACAAATGGCTCACAACTAGAGATGTATGGAACGTTCGAACAAAATACTTAAATCAACAAAAACAAAGCGGGCCAAATTACGAACTCAAACAATTCGAAAAAGAAATGAACAATCGGGTTGAGAAAGACGGTCAAAATTCATTTAGACTTATATACGACGAATAAACTAACAACACACTATTGATGGTTTATTATCAAAATCAAGTTATGAAGAACATGTTTGCGCAATATGGTAAAATAATATTCATGGATGGCACCTATTCGTTAAACAAGAACAATTATCCGCTTTACATTATCGCCGTTCGAGATTGCAATGGAAACTCACAAATCGTTGCATTCGCTATTGTAGCGTACGAACATCAAATAATTTTGGACAAGTTTATTGAGTTTTTTATCAACATGAACAAGGTCGATAAAACAGTGGCTGTGATGATCGATAAAGACTTAACAGAATGGAACGTCTTGGCAAAATACTTTCCAAACGCAAGTGTGTTTATATGCAAATTTCACACGTCTTGGTAAAGTACAAACGTCTTGGAACAGTGACTTTAGACAGTGATACCAACAATTCTGTCGAAACATTGAACAAATTATTAAAACAATTCACAACGAAAAAGACAACGCTCGCGAACTGTTTGTCTGGTGTTTTTAAAGTTATAGAGTATTTAACACAAAAATACCAAGAGAAAGAATACAGTCAGAGGACTAAAAGTATAATCGATCGTTCAGTAAAAAATGACCCGTTCTTAGAATTCATTTACAAGCGCTTTTCTCCGTACGCTGCTGACGTTATCAAAAATTCATACTACATTTCGAATAAAGCTTCGTACAAAATGGAAAGCAAAGATCAAAATGTGATACTTACATCGGTTCGAAACGTATCCACAGTTGACAATTACATTGACCAGCCAACTTGTAGTTGTTTCGATTTTCAATCAGGCATGTTACCTTGTCGTCACATAATCTACGTCCGAAAATTTCATAATTTACCAATAATTTCGGACAATATGATACCAAATAGCTGGGCCAATCGAATGTATGTAATAGAAGCTATTCCTCAAATTGTCGATGATACTTCCGTTCCAGTGTCGTATATAAATCTCAATAGTCTTATCACCAGAACAACCAGTCAACGCAAGAACAACAATCAAAAGAAGACAGATGAGAATACTCGCTTTAATGAGGCAAAGCGGTTAATAAACGAGTTAGCTCAAGTGGTTTCAAAAGAATCATCTCAAACATTTTATGATCGAATCGAACAATTGTGCATAATAAAAGAGATATGGGAAAAGGGGATTAACTTTACTCTTAAACCAATCTCAAACTAAGCAAGTGTAAAGATGTTATTAACGAAGAAGTTTCAGTGTTCAATCAAACAACAAATCAACAATTAGATACGTCCGATAATAGTCAAACGAGTGAAAGGACTGAATCATCAACTCAAGTATCAAATCAACTTTTAATTATAAAACCAACGATTGATTTATCTCAAAAGCAGTTAGCCAAAGATGTTCCAAAACGAGGTGCACCAACTCGAGCCGAACGTAAAAGAAAAGCAAAAGATCAAGCAACAACAACTCAAAAGTCAAAGTCAACGAAATTAATAGATTCAAATGTTCAATTGGTCGATTTTTTAAAAATTATCCTGTTGAATAGCGCCTTACACAAACTAGGCGATTTTATTCAAAAAAATTAGTTAATTGACGAAGAGCACGTAAAAGTCGATTCAAAATCGTATACAAGTTCAATATTTTCAACTGGCTTATTTAACCAAAATGGTCTTAAAAAAGATCAATTGTCGGATTTTTTTACTACTGAAGGCTTGATTATGCTAGAGAATATGAGAACAATTTGAAATCTTGTAAAATTTGTTCCAATTATTGTGATAATAAGTTTATCATTTGTGATTCTTGTAATTTTAATTTTCATTTGAAATGTGTTAATAGAACATATATTCCAGTAAAAACAATTTGGAAATGTTCTAATTGTTCTTAAATACTTGTTAATCTTGTTAATTTACTTGAATACTTGTTAATTTTTTATTTTCACGCATTAAAAAAAAAATAATTTTTTATTTTAAATGAGTGATAATAAAATAAAAATTTAATAAAGCGTACACATATCTTACGTGTTTTAATTTTCTATTTATTTTCAGGTAACTTACGTGAAAATTAACGTATTAATTTTTTAAATAAAAATTTTATTTATTTTAGTTTAATTTTCTATGAAACATGATAAAATTCTTAGATATTTTGATTGAAAATGTATAATAGAATAAATTTCTGAATGAATTTTTTTACTTAATTCAAAAATTATTCTTAAAGATCTTTACTTAATTAACTATAATTGCAGCTTTTCATATTTGATAATTTATAATTAACTACAAAAAATTTACTTAAAAAAGAACATGATCATTTACTCAAATACATTTACAACAAAAAATAAATTTAAATACTTTTATTTAAAAATAAATTAAATTCATCGGAGTTTAAGAGGAATACCAGAATTCTCTTTTAAAGAGGAAAATAAATGGATACTGGATAGATGGAATGGAGAAAACTAACATCTAACCTAAAAGTAACACTGATAAAACAAAAATATCCAAACTTTTCAATAGATAATGTAAAATCACAGATTGAACTAACAAATTTGCTCAATGACGCAGAAGCTTTTATTGACAAAATCGATGGAAACATACAACTAAGAAAACTAATAAGAGAACAAGAAGAAAACGAAGATAGCATAAACAATTTAATGGTAGAATTGAATCAAAGTCTTTTTAATAAGATACAAAGACAATAACAATTTAAATTTTATTTTTCGTTTAATTATCAAATTTTTTTTAATCTGAACTGAACTGAACTGAAATCTGAACAATATATTGTATTTACTATTAAACGGTTACAAGTAATCCTTTGACATTGGTACCATAAAGAAGAACATTTTATCGCTGCTACCAATTGTAACCGGTTAATAGTAAATACAATATATTGTCTTAAAAGCTTTATTAATATAGTTGAACGTTCTGAAGTTCTAAGAATGAAATCCTTATTTATACCCATATGCTCGTGTACAGAACACAGGCTTATAATTAAGTCAAGATGTTGGCTTAGTGTAAATGACTCTGTCAGCATTTCGAAGCGTCTAGCTTCTGAGATACGTGACAAGTATAATTATTACATATCTTTGTGCATCAGTTAATAAGCTGATAAATAATTGATCAAAGAAGGTAACAAGATTAAGTAATAAATTTAAAATTTCTGTCAAAATTAAAACTCATATTTTAGATAAAGAATTTTATTTACTTTTAATACTTCATAATTATTCTAAATTATTTAACTAATATTCAGAAATAAGAATAAATATTAAATTCAAAAATATCTACATCATGGACAAAAAATTTGACTACAAGCGTAAATCTATTTAAAAATAAATTTGAGTCTTCAATCTGCAAGAATTAAAACTTAAACAATATTTATAAATCTTTTAAATTTAAATTCAATTAAATTAATTTTTTTTTTTTAAATGAAAAGATCAAATTATATTTTTTTTAATATTTTTATCTTTTTATTTCATAAACAAAACAAAAAGATTATGGAAAACTTAAATATTGAACAGGTTTTAATAATTTATAATAGCAAAATTGAGAATGGTGGCAGCTTAGTTCTCACTGAGCAAGATGGAACAAAATGTTTAATTTTAAAAAGTTTGATTTAAAAAAGTTTAATTTTATTTTAATTTAATTTTTCTACAAATATTTTTTAGAAAAAGAAGGAGAATTTCTACTTGAAAGTAAAATCAATTTTCCTCAAAAAATGCAAAGAATAGATGCTCAAAAATCTTTATCATTTGTCAACGATGATATTCATTTTTGTTTTTTTTTTAAATTTTTATCAGGTAAATATGTTTGATCTTTTAGATTAATTAGTTTCAAAGAATTGAAATAGCTGAATTTTTATATTTGCTTTTAATTTCGAGCATGTTTACTTTTCTATTAAATCTTTGTTGCTTATAAAGTATTTTTTTTAAAATAAATTCATAGATTTATATTATTAATTTAATTGAAAAAAAATTCAAAAAAATTCAAAAAAGCATTCTAACAAATTTTTTTTATACAAAAAATAAAAGATTTGCAAAATTGTGTTGAGTGGCTTCAAGAAGAAAGTGTAAAAAAACCCAAAACATTAGAAGAAAAATTAATAGATCAATTAATTATTGATTCATTTGAAAATACAGCTACTTTAGAAAATAGCAAACTTAAGATCAAGCCAGAAGATTATATATTTGCCAAAATAGAAAATTATTGGAACAATAAATTAAAAGTGTATGGAAATTTTACAACAGTGTGCCAGTCTTCAGGCTTTGGAAAATCCAGAGCTTGTCAAAATTTATCGAAAAAAGCTTATGTTGTATATTGCTGCCTTAGGTCTCAAAAATCAAACTCAGGCTATCCAAAAAGGAGCTATTTAGCGGACAATTTAACACAAGTTTATGATGATGAATATTTGACCAGACAATATTTTATAAAATATTTTAACATGTTTGTTCATTTCTTAAATGAAAATAAGTCTATTTCATATGACGAGTTTTATAAAAAATTCTCAAATGGCTATGATGGTCATTCACCATATACACAGCATAGAAGTCTTATTACTCAAGAAATAAAAAAACTTGAGCTAGATTGTCCAGATACTGACAAGCTTATTGATTACCAAAACAAAGAGCCATTAATTTTTGTTTTTGACGAAGCAAGTTCATTAATACAAGCTGATCCAGACATCAAATCAAACTGTCAAAAACTAAAACCAAACTACTTTATTATGCGCAGTCTTTTGTCTGAGTTCAATCCTGATAAGAAAATGTTTGTCTTGTTTTTGGATACTTTCTCTAGTTTGAGTAGTTTTATGCCAAATAAATGGCATGACCCATCAAAGAGAGCGTCCGAATCATTGTTTATCGAGCCAATTTATCTACTTCCCAATTGGGACGTATACAAAAACACTGAATCGATTCAAACTCCTCAAGATTCGCTTTTAATTCAAAATATAAGCTCTTTTGGTAGACCTTTGTGGGGCTCATGGTGCAAAACCAAATGTTCAGATAACAAGTATGATCAAATAGGCTTTAAAAAATTGACTAGTTTAGCTGGCGAAAAATTAACCGGTGGTGATTCAAAAGAACTTGATCAACTGACGGACAATGATGCATTGGCCATTCTTAGCTGTAGACTTGGCACATTAAGACCCTTGTTAAGTTCGACAGCACAAAACTTGGTAGCCATGAATATGGCAGTATGCACGTATGCCAATTATAGAGAAAATTTATTTAAAATAGAATATCCATCTGAACCAATTTTGGCGAATTCAGCCGCCTGCTATTTCAATCAAATCAAACATTTTGAAAACAATTCCGTATCTGGACTAAGTTTGTTAGTCAATAAGCTTTCACAAGCTGTTCAAAATTCAATAATTGACCAAGGCGAAAAAGGCGAAACAATTACCAAAATATTGCTCCTGAATGCATATGATACTTCGGTAAATCGACTTGAAATCGATGACCTTCTAAGTTCAGCAATCAGATATTGTTCTTACGCTAAAGTTGAAACATTCGTGGCTTATTTATATGGTCAAACTGGTTTAGATGAAATTAAAAAACAACTTGACCATGTTCAATGTGAAAAATTGTTCAATGGGTATGTTCGATTTAACCATTTTGTTCGAGCTCAATGTTCCAAAGAGCAATTGAATTTGAAGAATTTAATGAAGCGATGTTGTGCCATTCAATGTAAGAACAAAGAAAGTGGAGTTGACTTTGTGATTCCGGTCATTTACAGTCTAAACGAGAACAGCTTTGACAAAATGTCAGCTATATTAGTGCAAACAAAATTACATTCAATTCCAAGAAAAATCAATTTGGATGAAATTAAAAAAATTCAATTAACAAGATCTGACATAGAGCCACCATTTTTAATAATCTACATGCAACTTGGTAAATCAAAGCAAGGATCTATCATCGACCATGGATTAAAATTAAAAAATAGGGCAGTTTTATTTTCTGAAAGTATTTCTAGTCAAGTTTTTTGCTCAATCGATTCTGATACTGAGACTTCTTTGATTAACTTTTCAAAATCACAAAACAGTTCGTTTTTAACTGGACTGGATAGCTCAATAGAAAAAGAAACTACTTTTTCAAGTGACCTGATGTTATGAGATCTTTTAGTATTTTTTTATTTATTTATCTAGACTTATTTTAGTAATATTTAATTTGATTTTAGAAAATAATTGTTATTTTTATAAACAAATATTAATTTTATATTATTT
>PJRA01000005.1:2512747-2575683 GCA_016987375.1 Brachionus koreanus
AAAAAAAAAGAATATGATAATTGATATATTTGGATAGGATCTAAGCTCGCATAAAATTCGATTATACATTAATGTCGAACTGAATCGCGCATAGATTTCTTTTTACAAATAAACAGTTTAGTTTGATATTCTCTTTCTAGAGGTGAAAGCTGTATAAAATAGCTAAGCTAATGCTAGAAGTGATTAATCTTTTACGACTGAGGCCGAAAAAAATTTTTCAAGACTCTTATCTAAACAACAATTGCTTTCGATAAAAGATAGTCATTTAGGGATTTGAGATAGTCTTATCTAAAACATTTTTATTAGAAATCATTTCCGTAATTTAATTTTAATAATGGAAACTTAGCAACCTTAAAATGCTATTTAAGTGTTTGGTTTACTCCGAAAAAAAAAAATTTAAATTAATTTTTCACGCATTGACTTAGCTGACATATTTCCTAGTTATTTCACTTATATTGCAAAATAGATAAATTGTGTGTGTTTCCAACGAAATTCTCTTAGTTGTTTATATTTCATAAAACATTAATAGATAAAAAACCAAATCTATGTCGAGCATATTCAAAAGTTTGTTCTCTTTTCCGTCTGATAAACGCACAAGACGTAAATCGGAATTCGCATCGGCGACTAGTGCTTGCGAAGAAAACCACAGTAAAAATCGGCGACACAGTGTGCCCGAGCCCTCGTTGCACAAAAACGTTCAATCTTATCTCGAGCCTATTCACGAGGTAGATCTTCTACTTATTTATTTATTTCAAAAATTACTTTTCAAATTGACTGATCTAGATTATTCTATAACTAGTTTAAGCAAAAGCATTAATCAAAATTTCAAATTTGGCTTCAAATAGTTTATTTAAAATCTGTCGATTTGAAATAGAAGCTGCAGAATGCGTTAAATTTTAAATGATGTAACATTTTATTTTCTTCTCATAGGTGAGAATTGGTTCATATGTAAAAATATGCTTTTAGTAGAGGCGTTATTTCAACCTTATTTAGGTATGGATGATTTTTTTTGGTTTTTGAATTATTAAAATTATTATCATATTTTTATGCAGCTATGGAAAAAATTAGTCTTTTCAAAGTTAATTTTTTTTCTAAGAAAAAAAATTAATTTTCAAATAGGCATGAACGATTTTTAATGTTTCTATTACTTACTTTATGCATATTTATTTATTAAAATGGATCCTAAAAAATAAATCGGAAAAATAGAAAAAATATGTTGATGATTAAAAGAGAGAGAGAGAGAAAAAAATATATTTTTTTCTTTTTTAATGTTTAATTGCGCACATTGGCTTTAAAAGAATAAATTAAGAGGATACACATTTTAAAATACCTATTAAAAAAATTAAATATATATTTTTTGGATTTAATTTAACGAAAAAAAAAAAAAAAAAAGTGCGCAAATATTTAATATTTGTGAGCAATTAGAATTTAAACTAAAATAGTCGATTAAATTTTTATTATTAATAAATATATTACATTTGAACACATACACATTGTTGACAACACTAAGCCAAAAATTTGATCTGAATAAAATTTTCAATTTTTTAGTATTAAATACTTAAGTCAGATAAGAACAAAATGAAGATGCCATCTTTGTTTTATATTAATTAAGCAATCTTAAATAAAATCCCAGAGCGCTTTTTTATTTTAGTCATGCATTCAATTCTTTATTGACTTGATAAAAATTTCATCTTGTTTAATTAAAATTTGGCGTGTTAAATCTTAAATTTAAGAATGAACACTTGGCCTTCAAGACACCCAATATTAACATGAATCTAACTCCGAACAAAAATTCTCCCAAAGAAAAACGTTCGTTCACGTTTTTCCGCTCGCGAACTCTTTCGAGCAGTTCGGCCGAGTCTAGCAACGGCCTCTCAACTAGTCCTCGCATCTCACCCAGATCCCTGTTGGACAAGGTCAGAAAACGATCGCAGAGCGATGCCAAATCGCAGCAGCCGATTGTCGAAAGCATAGGCGACCGGCCACAACAGCAACAGCAGTTGTTAAAAAAGTTAAATGGAGCTTCTCCACTTAGTACTGGGCCGAGTTCGGTACGCAGACAAGTTAGTCATAGTATCAGCGAGGAGAGCGAATTTCACTTCGATAGCTCTATTTCTCCAACAACGCGCTTAAAGGTAATTACACTTTTTTTTAGATAATTTAGTATTTTTTTCCTAATTGAAATCAAAAAAATAAAAATATTTTCAGTTTTTATAAATTCATATACACTCAATTTAGAATAATCAATAATTTTCAAAAATTTCATCATCAAACAGAAGGGAAATTAAGAATTTAGAGAATTTGGCCGATTGATTGATTCAAATGAAACGATTAATTTAAAACGCGTGTTTTATCTTGATTTATTCCATGAAAAAACGAAAAGGATAAATTTAAATAAAATTGCGTATCTTCTTAAAAATCAATCATCAGTCAATAATCAGATAAAGAACAAAATTTTTTGTTTTTTCTTTGCAACTGAATTAGATGAAATTTTTTATTTCGAGTTAAGTTTTTTTTTTTTTTTTTTTAAATTAATCAATTTCTTAATTTTTATTTCCATAATTAATGGCTGAAATAATTTTTTATTTGCATAATTTAAAAAAAAAAAATTATTTTGATTAATTTATGTTTTAGATGAGTTTGTTCAATAAGACATCAAAATTCGATCGAGAGCCCATAGGTAAGTAAAAATCAGCATTTTTTTTTTTTAAATGGAAGTTAGAAAATAGATGAATTGTTCCAGGTCCAAATAGTAAAATAAATTCTCAATCTTGATACATATTTGCTTAATTTTCATATGCAAACTTAAACTTGATAAAAAAAAGTAGACGCGCTGATATCATATTCCTAGAACTTTGCACCTTTAAAACCAAAACTTGGGTATGTTTTGACAAAATTTTTGAAATCAAGCTAAGGGTTAGCTAGAACTAAATTTTAAATGCAACAAAGTAGTGAACAAGTAACACAATAGCAACAATAGGATTTTTTTTTAGAAATATTATAATTTTGCTCGCTTGCAATAGTTGCAACCATTTAAAATTATGATGCGAAAACTGAATTAACTAAAGCCAAATTTTAAAATGTTTAGCATAATTCTCCTTATAAATATTTGATGTTTCGTTATTAAAGATTGCTTTAAAAAAAATATGAACCAAAAACTCTCATTCAGTTTAAATTGAAAATTTTTTTTCTCAAATTTTCGCATAAACTCATAGTTGCCAGATAAGATTATTTTGAGAATATTCAAGTGGCGCTTGAATTTTCATAATTTAACAAGGAAAGAATATTTTCAATTCAATTAAATCAGGAGCTAATAATTACACCTTTGGAATTTGTGTTTAGAAAATGTCAGGAGGCCATTCACCTGCGCAACGAATCAAGTCGTCAAACGGATCTAAAGCTCAATCGACAAATTCACTAAGCAGCACAATGAGCAATTCGGCTATTCATCACGTGGGTCGACATGTCGCCCTCAGTCGACAGTCCACTCATTCTCCAGTTGGTTTTTACCATTCTTTTTCTCTATTTTCATTATTCTATTTAGCATAGTATTTGCTTTGATTTTGATCACGGCTTCGAGGCCATAGGTAAATATCAATGCATCATTATCTACTTCCATTTCTACTTTAATCTTAATTTAATTCTTTTTTTTAAAATTTTAACAGAAAACAATCAAATTTTCAGCTATTTTATGAAGCACAAATACTGCTATGACATCATGCCAAAGAGTGCTAAAATAGTTGTCTTTGACACACAATTACTTGTAAGTATTATCCTATTTTTTTTTCGATTAGCCATCTAGAAGATAATTTAGTCGGCAATATTATTAAAAAACGATTAAAATAAAAATTTATTAGCTGGTATAATACTGGTTATGAATTATTTTTTAGTTATTACTATTGAAAAACAAATAAACATAATATGTCTCAGGTAAATCAGAATGCCCGTAAATTTTATTTTGTAGAGAAGCTTGATTTGGCATTAAAGAATTTTTTTGTTTTTTATTTAGTCGCTTGTCTAGATTATTTTAGTCTCAAAAGAAAAAATTTTTCATTTAGATAAAAAAGCTAATTTATGACAAAGATAAATTTGTTATAAAAAAATCTCAATATTTTTATTTAAATATTTAAATTAATCAAGATTATACTTGAAATAGAAAATTAGGATTTTTTGAATAAGTCATTACGGAAATGAAATAAAATAAATTATCCGTTGACAAAATTGATGAAGATTGTTTTTTCTAAACGATGATTTTATTCAAAGGTTAAAAAAGCTTTTTTTGCCTTGATTTATAATGGTGTACGTGCAGCGCCTCTATGGGATAGCAAGAATCAAAAATTTGTTGGAATGCTGACCATCACGGATTTTATTCTTATACTACAAAAATACTACCGCGAGGCAAATGTAAATTAACATTTTATTTTTTTTCTATCTAATTCTACTTCAATTATAAAATGATATTTAAATTTCATAATCAGTTATTGGAAAATTTTCGTCTAAATTCAAGAGATAATATTTAAGTATATAGTGAATACTTAATTATTTAATCTCTTCGATTTTAAGCAATTGAATTCTTTAATTCTATTTCTTTTTTTCTTTAATGTCAAGGCTAAGTTCAAAATTTTAGCCTTAGCAGTTTAAAAACAAATTTCTTTATAAATTAGTTTATGTTTGGTATATAAAATCAATATTAATATTTAATTATTTTAATTTCTCTGCTTGAAATTCCGACACCAGTCACTTCTTTTTGTTCCACCATCCAGCTAACAAGCTTCGGTTTAAAAATATTCAGATTCTTTGCATTTACCACATCATCCGAGTATTTATTTCATCCATACAAAAGTTTTATCTAGAAAGACAATTCTTTATTTTTTAATGTCTGAATTAGACAATAGCTTTTTTCTTCTCCTCAAATCATAACTTAGGTTACAAGTTATTGATTGGCCCACTTCTGCAATCAACTTTTCTTGTTCTTCGTTAAACTCTCAAGTTCATTTTGTCTTTTTCTGTATAAGGGCACCATGCACTGACAGTAAACTCCAGATGCAGTCTAACCATTGAAAAACATAATGACTTGATAATCTGGCTTCAAGAATACTTAATTACTTTTTTGATTAAACTCAACATTCTATTTGCTTCAGCATTTTTGATTTGAATGCCCCATTTTAAATCACTCTGTTTGTAAACACTGTATTGTCGTCGTCAGAATATTTCAAAATTAAATAAGCTTAGAAACATCTTAGTTGAAGAAACACTTGTCAAGCGAATGGTAGCTAAGTCTCTTTAAGAGCTTAAAATTTCAGTTGCAACAGAGCTAGGTAGCAGAGAATAGACAATTAAAGAGTTAAATGAATAAGTAAATAAATGAATCAATTCATGCATACAAAAATAAAATAAAAGCAAATATAATTTAAATTTGTGATTGCAGTTAAGTACCCAAATCCTTTTAGACTTTTGATTTATTCAGAGATTTCAAACTTATCTTATAATCAAACTCAGAATTTTTGTTGCCATTATGAACAATTTTGAATTTATCTTCATTTAACCGAGTGGAGCACTTTTTTGACCACTTTCACACTTTATCTATATCCGATTGCTGCTTATAGATCGTGTTGAAATTATTAATTCTTGATCAATATGTTATCAACTTATGTTATTAGCTTCATAATGATTTTGAACAATATTCAACATGTCTTTAATTTAATTTTTCACATTAAATATATTAAAAGCAAGTACGTATATAAAAAATTTTTTATGAAATTTTGTTAAAATTTTTTAATTAAATTGAGATAACTGATTTAGAAATAAAAGTATCTATTGAAAAATGATAGAAGAAGCATTTTAACTATTCTTTGACTTTTTATGTTATGAATTTTTTTTCAGGCCAAGATAGACCAGCTCGAAGAGCACAAAATAGAGACTTGGCGAGAAGTTCTCAAAGAATACAGTCGACCATTTATTTACTTACGCCCAGAAGACAGTTTGTATGATGCTGTAAAAATTTTGACCCAAAACCGAGTACACAGATTGCCAATCATAGATCCTCATACGGGAAATGTAACCTGTATAGTCACTCACAAACGTATACTAAGATATTTGTATTTATTTGTAAGATAAATTGAATTAAAGCGAAAAAAACAAACTTAAATCAAAAAAATTTTCCTAGATTTACGACATGCCACAACCTCAGTTTCTTAGCCAGACTATCGAAGAGCTCAAAATAGGATCCTACGAAACTATAAAAACTATTAGTACTAATACACGTATAATTGAAGCGCTTAATATATTCGTGTCCACACGTGTTTCTGCGCTTCCAGTCGTTGACCAAAATCAAAAACTGGTCAATATATACTCAAAATTTGATGTTATTGTGAGCTATTAATATTTTTTTTCATAGGTTTAATTAAATAGTTTATATTTCATATTTATTTTATTAGGATTTAGCAGCCGAAAAAACCTACAACAATTTGGACATATCCGTTACCCAGGCTTTGGAATACAGACACAAACGTTTTGATGGAGTTGCCAGCTGCACCAAAAAGGAAACCCTGGGCTCTATAATGGAAAGAATAGTTAATAAAGAAGTACATCGGTTAGTAATTGTTGATGAGGAAAATCGGGTCAAAGGAATTATATCTCTATCAGATATATTAACTTTTATCATTTTGAAACAAGGAGAAATGTCTTCTCAGGAACACACATTAAACAAAGCTACTTCCCTCACAGCTTCATTTGGTTCTACTCGTCTTTCGCCAAGCACAGAGCATGTAAATTTGAGCAACAATCAGTCAAAATTGAGTCCTGGTTCCAATACGGTGAATATGAATGATTCAAATTCTTCTACTAATTCTGGAAATTCTTCACCATTTGCCGTACCTAATCAGCATCAGTCAGCAGAAAATGCTATATTTGAAGACGATCCAATGGAAGCAGAACCTGTAAAATAAAAAAATTGTTTTTGTATTTTTTTCTTTATTATTATTTTTTCTATTAAACTTTAAAATTACCACTGATGCTAGTAGAATTGAGGCAAAACAATCGTTCACATGTAAGAAGCCCTCTTATACTTACTTTCTCATTTAAAAAAGTTAAAGCTTGAAAAAAAAGTCTAAATGAATTTTTTTTAAAATTAATATTTCTTTTACAAATCGACCAGCTATCTAAATTTTTAAATTTTCAAAAAAATAAAATATTTACAAACTCAATTTTTTCACTAGACGGTGCCTATCTTATAGAGATTTATAGATTTATTTATTTTATAGAGAATTAAAAGCCAAAATTGATGTCAAGACAAGAAATAGTTTGAAAAAATAAAAATATATTAAAATTTTCTAATAGACTTTTTCAAATTCTCAAAGCTTATAGCACTTTATGATTTTTATTTTATTAACACTAGTAAATACTATTTAATCAGATTTGAGTTTAAATGTTTTAAATATTTAACTGAAAATTAAATTCAAAAAAATGATGAGTTCAACTTAGTATGAACAAAAAAAGTTTATCACTGAAGTATGATTTAAAATTTTAGCATACATAGTGCCGGAAGTTAACTTGTCACATCATATCATCTAATATTATATATCAATCACTATTATTTTTTTTGCCTTTTCCTTGTTTCGCCTATTATCAGAAGATGATAGTAAAAAATAATTAAACATTTAATTTTAATATGTGAATTTCTAAAGGTAAAAATTTATGCGTGAAATCTAAAAATATATTTTTTTATTGCTATAAGGATTGACCGTAGCCTTTAGAGATTCTGAAAGCAAAAAGTAAATTTTGCTTATCCAAAAATTAAATCTTATTTATTATCCTTAAAACAAATTTGGAATTAAGCTATCAAAGCTAAAAATAATAAACTTTACGCTATTAGAAAAAAATTAAAATAAAAAATTCCTGAGAACTCAAACAGTGTGTCTAAACGTGAATACAGGGTTTTTTTTTTATTTATTTTAAAAATCTTGGTATTGTAAAATTCAAATACAAATCGAACAAAAATTCTTGGTAGATTAAAATATATTAATATTAAAAAAATTTAAAAAAACACATACATTATTTTTATTATTATTTCAATGAACGCTTTTAATGATGTTAAAAAAAATAGAGAAATTAAAGACAAATGTTTAAAAACAATTCCAAATAAATTTTGAAAATAATGTTAATTATGTTTTTTTTCTACTTTAGTTAATTTTTATTCAAGTTTTCTTAATGTAAAAAAAAATAATTTTATTTTTGTTTACCAAATAATTTGAAAGAGCTTTTTTAATTTACTGAAAAATTGCACAAAAAATCTAAAAATATGAAAATGTAAAAATGTAAAATTATTTTCAGATTGCCTTTTGTTTACCATTTTATCAAATATCAAAATTATTTTAAATTTTTGTACTCAAACATTGTTGAAGATTTTTATCTAGCAGATATATTAACAAAGTAAACGATTGTAAAGTAAAAAATATTGAAAAAGTGTTGCAGCAGCCCTCAAAAACAATGTCAAAGTTTAATTTCTAGCCAAAACTTATATAATTTACGAAATAATTTATGTGTCTAGAAAAATAAAATTTTTAAAAATCCCCAAAATATGGGAGATTATACTTTTATCCACAAAATGATGTATTTTTTAAGTTTTTTCCTAAAAAAAATCTGTGTTCAAACCAAATTTAGTGGTCGAATTTGATAATTTTTGAAATTTTAAAAATACTGGAGTCATAAAACATCAAAAGTGATGCAAACTTTCCCTAATATTTTTAAAATTCAATTATCTTCACCTATAAAAATTTATTTATCAAAATTAAAATTTCTTACTTACAGGTCCTATTTTTTGATATAGGAAAATATATGTGACATATTTATTTCTGGCACAGCATTGAATCAGTTTATTCAATTAATTAAACTAAGCTACTGCATTTGAACAATTAAATCAACATAAAAAAAAAGAGTCAATTAATTATTTACCTAGTTTTCTAAGCCAATAACGCTCAATATGAACAAAACAAAGTTAATAAAGCTTAAAATTTGAAAAAAATTTTAGAAAAATGCTGATTTTTAATGTATTAGCGTTTATTTATTTTTAGAAATTTAAAAAATTGTGTGGAATAAACTTATTCTAAACAAATTAAAAGGTGATTTTTTTTATTTTTAAATAAGCATGATTTGATTCTTTGTTGCCTTATATTATATAATTAATTGATAATTTTTGATCCTAATGTTAATTTGCCTTTTAAAATCGAAACAAAAACATAATGAAATAAACATTGAAATGCTAGAATAATTTATTTTTCTGGTATAAAGCAGAATTTCAAAATTAAATATTTGAATTGAACATCAGAACTTTTAAAAATAAATTAAAAATAACGAAACGAAACAAAGACTTATTAACGAACCAATTTTTCCCATCATAGCTGCTCTACCTTTTCCAAATTCGTTGTCATCTTTTTCTTTAAAAATTGATTGATTGATATTCGAAAGAGTAGCACTAATTGAATCACTTATTTTTATAGGATCAGTTTTAAAATTTCTAGATGTATCCTTATTTGTCGTAAAGTATCTTTTTGTTGAGAAAATTGTCGAATATTTTTGATTATCAATATCATCTGATATTTCATTAACTTTACTCAAACTAGTTAAAGCTTTATCAAAACTATTTGTGTTAATTTGAAAAATAGTTTGATTTATTATTGGATTTTTGGAATTTTCAATATCTTTAGTCTCATGTGCGTATGTAGAATTTGAATTGATAAATTGATAATTCTCAGTAATCTTACTGTTTGAAGAAACCACTGCCTTACTTTCGGTTTCAGTGGAAGTAATTTGATAAAATTCTCTAGTAGAATTAAGATTATTTGAGTTATTTCTATGGATTTTTACTTCTTTGAAAGACTGGGCCACAACATCTGAGTCCAAATTTAATTTTGCGATTTCAATATCACCAGTAATACTAGCATCAAATAAGCAATCAGTATTGTTACCACATTTTTCTTTAGCTACAATTTCTAAATCAGAATTATTAAAAACTAATCCGTCTTGGATGAATTTTGGAACATAATCAATATCGTGATGACTATCATAGCCAAAACCAAGTTCATAGAAAAAAATGCTCTCATTTTCTCTAACCATCCATTTCTGTCCATAATTCTCAAAAATATCCTTATCGTTTTTTGCATTAATATTCAAAATTGTCCCATTGGGAAGAATGAAGTCATCGGACGGATCAGCGTTAAAATTGCCCAGTAAACCTACAGTTCTATTCATATAAATTTGAGATATTGTAGTAAAAAGCGTAAGTGCGTTTCTACTTGGGGAGACCAGTATTTCAATATTAATTCCAAAATTGTAGACCAACTCAATTTTTGTTCCGTCCGATACAATTAAATGAAGACCTTTCAAAGATATGCTTTCATTTTCTATATCTATATATTCTCCATTTAAAATAATTAAGAGATTGTTTTTAAAATCAAGCTCTATTTGAATATGATCTGTATTGTTATTTGCTTTAATGGATAAGGCTTTGTAAACTGTTCCTTGTGATTGTGTACCATTAATAGTGACTGGAGCTATACGAACCTGAACGATTAGTTCAATGTCTTCAATCTGAAATAGATTATATTCACCATATCCATTAAAAGTATATCCCAGTCCATCAAATGTTAAAAAATGTGGATCACCTGTTACAAAAGCTATTCCATCATTGATCCAGCGAGAACTGTCATCTGAAGGTCTTTTTTTATAGTATAAATGACAGTTTTTAGATAAAATGCAGCATTTATAATAAGGCAAGTAGGCTTCATATTCTGATCCATCTCCATTAAAAGGCAAAAGAATCGGTACTCCTCCACCTGGAGGCCCAACTAGCAATTGATTTTGATCATCATAGCAGCATTTTTGATACGCCCGTCCATAAGAAGTCCATCTTGTAAATGATCTATAGCATGTTTGGGCATTCGGATGATAAATATCACACTTTTCTCTTTTATATGTATTACATAAACTGTCTTTGTAATACAAAGAAAAAAAATTAGAGCTTGAATTAGATGGTATAATCGGTGGACATGGTGGTAAATTATCAATAAAATTTTCTGGATTTGGTTGCGCATCATACCACATTTTACATTCTAATCCTGCTAAAAATGATGAAAAAAATATCAAAAAGTTCATGACAAAAGAAAAAATTGTCAATGAATTTAAAAACCTTGTATTTTGTGAAGGCGCTAAAGCAAAATAAGCTCTTTGAATAGCAAACAAAGATGTTTGATTAAAAATATGTGAAGAATTAAAACTTATGGTATTGGTTATACCAGATTTTATCAATTTTTTTTCGGAGCTATTTTGCGTTACTGTTATTAAATACAAATCATATAGGCTATGATTTGGAATCGACTCTAATCTTATCTCTTCATTAGCACTTGCATTGTAAATGCTTTTTACACCTTCAATCTTGACATAACTTGTCTCTTTGGTGTACAAATATCGATTGATAGTGTTGTTTTTTAATATCAATTTAGCTCTAACAAAACCAATTTTTTTCATAAATGGAGTTTTAAAACGACAAGTAAACCAATTGATAATATCGCAATTAACTTCTTCTTCTTCAATTAAAACAGTAGCTGATTTGGAATTCAAGTCAAAACATGGACCACTAACAGTTACATCTTCTCCGCCAAAAACATAAACACTATACGGATTAAAACTAGCAACATTACGAAAATCACAATCGTTTTCAATTAGTTCACCCTCATCAACTTTAAAAACCCATTTTCCCATGATTCCTATATTAGATTGATTAGCTAGTTTAATAACATCTGATGTAAAAACTCCTGGCATTGAATCAAATCTGAATCCATCTCCAGCATTGATGCCAGCTTGTGCATGAACAGGGCTATTTTTCGATACAGACCATTCTAACTTTTGATAGTTGAATATAACAAAGGAATTAAAGCCATTACTTGCAATCAATGCCTGGAAAGTATTTCTATGTGAGGATGAATCAGACAGAAATGGTACTACTTCGTGCCAAGTGATCAAATATGCCCATGTGGCATCAAAAAAGCCAAAACGTAAAGAAACATCACGACTAATTTGATCTAGTGTTAACTGATCGGTGACTTCTCTATGATATATGTCGCCAGATTTTGTTAAATCAATATCAGTCCAAAATGGTGCTATGATGTAATATTTATGAGCTGGAAATGAGACTGGCATATAGCTGCGGATGCCGTTCCCTAAAGACAAAACACCATTTGTTCCGATAAATAATTTTGAAAATTTATTTCCATAAAATGTAAAATTTGGAAAAATTTTAAATGGACCTTCAAATGAATCATCTTTTTTAGACATTAAATTGTCATTTTGATCTGTTCCAAATAGATACAAATTGTTTAAAGCTTGAATTTCTTTTAAAGCAAACAATAAAAAAAAAATATTAAAAAACATATTTTATTGTATAGTCTATTACTCTGAATAGCTATTATTTATACTTAGAAAAAAAAGTTAGAATTTAAGTTAGATTCATTTAAATCGTTAAAGATTCATTAGTTAAATTCAAATTAAAATAGCTAAATAATATCATATAAAAATTTGCTGACTCAATAATCAAATATTTTAATAAATGGACTGGATTTTTTTAATTTTTATTTCACATTAAAAACAATTTTTTTTAAAGATGCTAGTAAGCATTTATGATGTATTGAAGACAATGATTATAGACAAATTAATGAAAAGTAATGGGTAAATATTTTAGATAAAATAAAATGGTTCATCTATTTTTCATAAAGCTATTCAAAAAGTCTAATTTTCATTAATTTAAATTTCGTAATTATATCTTAGAAAAATGTTTAATATTAGAAAGCCTGGCTGATTTTTCATAAGTTATTAAGATAAATAAAACATTTTCTTTGAAATTTTTCTAAAAAATAAAAATCAAGATTTTTAGCTAATAGAAGCCATTTTATTTAAATTTCATTTTCATGTGAAAAAATTCTAGTTTTTATTATCATAGGGTCTAAAAATTCCTCTGGCGTTCTAGCGTAAAAAAATTTCATGAAAAGTAAAGGCTTATTTAAAAAACAAATAACAAAATCATTTTTTTTAATTTTATTTCAAAAATTTTTTACACTAATTTTTTTCTATTACTTTACAAAGCCATTCTTTTTTATTTTTTAAAAGCCTTCAAAAAAAAAAAATTCATTTAATAAAGTTTTTGTATCATTTATATTTAACATGATAAATCACGATATTTTTTACGTTTTTTAAATTTTGCAGTAACTGTTTTTAACCTGGCTATATTTAAAAGTTGGATTCACGAAGAATTTTATCAAAATCTTGTAAAAAAGAACTTAATTCTCTTTAGTCGGTTAACTTAGAGTTTTTCTTTGATGAAATTTTAAATTGACAGACCTTCTTAATTAAACTTAGGTTTTAACAGAAATTACAAACATAAATTTTTGGAATCAATACTTAAATGAAATGCCAAGACTAGCAAGATTGACTCTGATGCTATTAACACTAGAAAACCCGGCAAATAACTAATAAATATTTCCAATTTATTGGGAATAATTTAAATGGACTCATTCTATTACTGAAACGGGCTCATGATTATTTTGGACTCAATAATTAATTAATTATTGGAAATATAATTACTATTTTGGACTCATTTACTAATTATTTTTGGCCTCTAAAATTACTAAATAAGAGTTACGAAATTTCTTAAACGATAACAATTTTTATTTTAATATTTATTTATTTATTTTTAAATGAAATAGAAAAAGTATAATTTCAATAATAATTTTATTAAGCAAGAATTATTTGAGTAAAATAAAAAAATTTATATTTTGAATAAAGTAAAATAATAAAGAAATTTAAAAACAAAGTAAAAAAAAATTTTTGATTAAAATTAAAAACTCAGTCACAAAAAAAACGATGATAAATCGATGAAAATTGATTGATGAATCATTAATGAGTTAGGAACAATTTCATCTAATTTCGACGATGAAAATTAGTATATTTCATCGAAAATAATTGATGAAAACTTTCTTAATTACATCTAAATTTATTTCATTATTAAATAATATTTTTTTTTATTTTTCAAGCAATTTTAGGAATTATAATAAATAAAAAATTTAAAACCAAGAGATTTTCTAACTATAACTCAGAATTTATCAACATGTTTGATTTGAAACGAACATCAATACACATTTTCTCACTAAAAGGACTTTTTAATTTTTTATTCTTTAAGTTATTTATTTTAAAATTACTTAATAGTCCTATAACTAGACTAGTAGCAGCTTGAGTAGATCTTAAATCAAAGTACATTACTCCCAATTAAATTACCTATTACAAAATAGTAAAAATTTATAAATTTCGGACTTAATGTGTAATTTAATTTTTTCAAGTATTAAGTATATTATGTATTACGGCTAGAGGTATGAATTTTTTGGCTGATTTTATAGTCTTATTATTATTTTTTACTCATTATTTCTGTTTTTACAATTTTTTTCCTTTGATGAATACAGTAATCGAGTTTTTAAAGTTATCTCTAAAAAAAAAGAAAATATTAAAATTAAAATAAAAATAGACAATTATTGCTTTTCAAAATCTTTTGAGAAGACTACCTCTTTATTATAATAAACAATTTTTTGTGATAACTAAATCTTGATTGTGTTAATTAATGTTTGAAAAATAAAATTTTCTCATGATCAAATTATAGTAACAAGAATAGATGGGATGGTCTGTTAATTGAAAAAATGGAAAGTCAAAATCCATACATCTATTTAGCACTAACCAATAATATATAACGATCAATTTATTCTGTGAATGAACGTTTTCTTGGCTCTAATCCAAAAAAACTCATTAACAATTGATAACATGATACAAGAATGAAACAAAGATGAAAAATTTTGATGATTGGGTCAATCCTAAATGTTCTTTAAGAATAAAATGAAAATTTTTGGTTTTAATCGAAAAACATTTTTCATGTATAAAAAATGAGATGATTCATACATGAAACATTCATGAAATCATCGTTTTTAGCTTGACTGGGAAGATAAAGAAATAACTTTATAGCAGTTTTCTTAGGTCTATTTCTCTGTCTTTTAACTTCTTGTGTAGCTGAATGACTTGAAGACTGTGCAGTTGATTTAATCAAGTTGTTTGCTTTACTTCTTGTTTGTCTTGTTCCATCTTGTTCTTCCAATATTGATTGATTTTTAAAAGCTATCTTATAAAATTTTATTTCATTCAAAAAATAATTAAGTTAAAATTTTTAAAAAGTAGTTCAAAAATCCCATCGACTTATCTAGTGTTAAACATTCATATTTCAAAAACTTTTATCGAAAGATTCTTCAGTATTTGCTTAATAATAGTTGATACATTAAGGACGAATTAATAATTACAAGAAGCATCCTCAAAGCTAACATGAAGATTTTAGATGATTTATGGTTGAGTATTATTTTGAATGTCAAAAATAGCTAAAAAAATTGTAAAATTAATTAAATTTTTAAAATTATATTTTTCTGAAAAATTATTGTTTATTTGCTATAAAAAAACAGAAATGTTCAGTTCATATTTAAAAAAAATTAATAAGAAATTTTTGAACTAAAGACTAATTATAATGCAATATCGAATTTAAAAATTCCATTTTTTACTTGGCAACTAAGTCATTGAAAAATATTCTCAAATCGTCTAAATAATTTACACTCGCATACTTAAAACATGAACCTAAATTTGAATGATTCAAGCCGTAAAGAAATTATAAACGAGTTTAATCAAAACTATCGTTTGTATCTTGAGAATAACACCCTTCTTAGTCTCATTAGTGACATTGTTTTTAAAACACAAGCAAAAATTATCAATTCGTCTTCTTCATCAAATTTTGAAACAGATAAAAATGATCCACAGCAAATTCTTGATGAAAAAATTCGTGACACATTTTTGAAGAGTTATTTCATCGCAAACAATTCAGAAAATAATTTGAAAGCATCAGAAGAAATAAAAATAGATCCGCTAAGTTTTGGCGCTAAAAAACATCTATTAGATACAATTGAATTAAATTTAGATGAATTTCTGGATTTGGTCAACCATTTTTTAGATTATGGCTATTCAAATGATGAATATAATCAAAAGCAACCAAGAGAAAATTTATACCCTCCTGAAATTTCTAAGCAAGATTTTATTACTTCAAAATTCAACGAGATGCTCCAAAACATTGATTATATTGAGTCAGAAAGCATTAGAATCGAAGATGGAATGGACATTAAATTAGAGCATTGCATGAATACATCAATAGAAGTTGTTAATCTTATTAAAAAAATATTTAAAGATCTAAAAGTTGATTTTTATGCACACAAAAGCGAAGTTGAGTGTGAAAAAGCTATTCTGTCATGTGACTTACTATTGACCAAAATAGAAACAGTCAAAAACGAGATGCTTTTTGATCTCTATAGTGAAGACAAGCTAAAAGCTCTAGGAATTATTAAAAATCATATTCAAATGGAAACTAAGATTGCTAAAGACAAACTTGACCAAATCAAATTTACTCTCAATACTTTCAAGTCATTTGGCTCGGAGTTTGACTCAATTTTAAAAACTTATTTAGATTTAAAATCAAAACATGAAAGTAAGCAGTGGACTTTGAACAAATTAAAAGAAGAATCTCAATTTTTTTTAAATTAGATAAAAAAATATTTCATTTAATTTTTTTTCAAAAATTTGTAAATATTGAATTGTATTCAAATTAACTTGTGCATTGTATTTGATAAATTATTTTTCTTTTTTTTTTTAAATAGCAGATGTAAATATCTGCAAATCTTAGATTTGATTGAAAAAAAAACATCTTAGATTCTCTCTGCTTATAAATGCTTATAAAAGTCAAAAGTCAATTATATATTTTTTCGCATTTTCTGGCATTTACCTCCAAACCGCTAACCACTTTTTTCAATAATCATTTAAGTCTTCGACCAACTTAAAATGCAAAACCATCAACAAAAATCATTGAACAGGTAGATTCGAATGTTTTTTTTTCTTAACACATTTAGGTTGAGTAAATCAAGTTTTTTCCCAAATATTTATGATTGATAAAATAAAATAAATATTTTTCTGTAAAAATATGCCATTTTGTGAAAAAGAAATTACAAAATTATTCAGAAAAAAAATTGTATTTTTTAATTTTAAAAATTTATGAAAATTAATTTTTTATTTAAAATATATCAAAAAAATTCTTGTTATGATCCGGCTTAAATGTTATTGTTTTGAATTTAGATTTAAAATGAACTAAATTAATTCAAATTAAGAAATAATCGATAATGGTTAAGCAAACAATTCAAATATTTTGCCGAATTAAGCCGACCAAAGGCAAAAAAAGCGTAAAAAAATTTTTGATTTGTTCAAACTCAATTTTAATTTTTCGTCTAGTTATATGAAATTGATAGCAAAGATTCAAGCGATTTAATTACATTTTCGGTTCCTAAAGATGTCTCTGAGGGCTTTATAAACAATAAAAAAGAAGAATACAAATTCAAGTAAATGAAATGTAGAATAGATTTTAGGATAAAAATTTTAACCTTTTTTTTTTAAAAAGATTTGAGCGAGTATTTAATCAAGACACACTTCAAGATGATGTTTTCAAACAAGTTGCTGAGCCTGTAATTGAAAAGTAAGTCTTAGCACATAAAAAAAAACTGAGAATCAATAATAATATCTATCTAAAAGTGTTTTGTCTGGATACAATGGTACAATTTTTGCTTATGGTCAAACTGGAAGCGGTAAAACATTTACTATAACTGGTGGACCAGAAAAATACACCGATAGAGGCATAATACCTCGATCAATATCGTATTTTTTCGAAATGTTTGCAAAAGTAAAGAAATTTTTTTGTCTCACTTTAACTCATTATGATTTTTCCAAAAGAAACCGGAATATTCTTTTACAATGCACATTTCTTATCTTGAAATTTACAATGAAAATGGATATGATTTGCTTGATCCTCAACATCAAGTTTCTAAATTAGAAGACTTGCCGTAACTAAAATTTGTTTATGCATTAAGTTTTTAATCAAGTTTATTTTAAAATAGAAAAGTATCGCTCATGGAAGATGAAGATAATAATATTCATTTAAAAAATTTGTCAATTCATCCTGCAAATAATGAAGAAGAAGCTTTAAATTTGTTGTTTCTTGGTGATACTAATCGAATGATTGCTGAAGTATTTGAGATACAATAAATTTAAAAAAAAATTTTTTTTTTTAAAAAACAAATTTAGACTCCCATGAATCAAGCTTCAACTAGGTCTCATTGCGTCTTTACACTACATATAAGTGCTAGAGAAACAGGATCAGCTACAATTAGAAAAGCAAAACTTCATTTAGTCGACTTGGCTGGGTATTATTTTGCTCTCAAAATGGAACTTTTCTAATTTTTTTTTTCTAGATCAGAAAGAATTGGTAAAACGAACGCAAATGGGATTTTGCTTACCGAAGCCAAGTATATTAATTTATCTTTGCATTATTTGGAGCAAGTAATAGTCGCTTTGGCCGAAAAAAATCGTACTCATGTTCCCTATCGAAATTCAATGATGACATCGGTGTTGCGAGACAGTTTAGGCGGAAATTGTATGACAACTATGATAGCCACATGTTCCATTGAAAAAAGAAATTTAGACGTAATTTGATTTTTTAAATAATCCACTTCAATATATTAACAACTAG
The DNA here is from genome assembly GCA_016987375.1 of Brachionus koreanus. Classification (NCBI taxonomy): domain Eukaryota; kingdom Metazoa; phylum Rotifera; class Eurotatoria; order Ploima; family Brachionidae; genus Brachionus; species Brachionus koreanus. Next base: position 2,531,439 of record PJRA01000005.1, read on the forward strand.
AGGAAAAAATAGTTAAATATTTAAGCCAGAAAATTTAGTATTCTAGATTCAAAATAAAAAAGATAAATTACAAAAAGTTATAGATATTTGAACCTGAAAAAATTATTATAACAATTTAGAAATTTTTTCTCAAATTTTTTTATATTTATTTATTTTGGTAGACTGTAAAGATGATGATTTTATTTAGTATTACAAAAATAATGCGATCATCTGGCTTTGTTCTAAATGATTAGCCTAATATTTTATTTTAAAATTGAATTAGGTTATTTTTTCATTTATTTGGCATATTGAATTTAATGATCTAAATTAAGTGATCATGCTTGTAAATTCATTTTTTTTTCAACTAAAAAAGGCATGTTAGTTTTATATTTTATATGAATAAAGCACCAATTTTACTCATCATTTTTCTAAGGTATGAAAAAATGAAAATAAAATAAAAAAAATCAATTTGATACTGATTGAATTTATCTATTTTTTTTTTTAATTTTAATTGCATTCATTCATAGAATTTAAATAATTATTTCGAAAAATTCGATCCAAATAATGTGTTAGATTCAGAAATTTTGGTATAAAAATATAAAAATTAATACACAGATATTTTTTAATGTTGAGCAAAGCATGTTATACTATATTTTATGTTATACTATATGTTATACTAAGTTTTGTGCATAATTCTGCATGCATAAAATTTTTGCAAAAATTTAAGATTTAAAAATTTAGCCCAAAATTCAGTTTTCAGTTGGAAAATATGTTTCTGAAATAGATTTTGTTCTCAAAAAATATTCATAAATCATTTTTTAATTATAACTTTTGAGCATGACTTTATTAATTTGATCAATGACTTCAATATGACGATAATTTATTAAATTAAAAAACAAAAATATTTAATTAAATCATGTAGCTATTCTTTGATCGCTAAATAATTTTTTTTTACTAATTAAATTATGCTTTAATTTTTATACGAATTTAAAATTGAATTGTAAAAAAATAAAATCAACTTCAATAAATCAAATATATTGAACTGGTATCAATTTCTTTTAACTTTTAAGTCTTTAAAAATTAACTTCAATCAAAAAGTAAAATTTAAATTATCAATTTTTTAAAATCTTATAAAATCCAGGATATTGTTGATTTAAAATATTATAATTATTACTTTATCATATTTAATGTATTAATTGAAAAGTAAATTAAATTAAAATATATTTTATTCCATCAAAAGATGATAAATAAGAGAATTTTAAATAAGAATTATAAAAAATTCAGATTAATAATTGAATTTAAAATTTTACCAATTTATCTTAAATTAAAAAAAAAATAAAAGCAAATTTTTTTGACAGGAATCTATTTCGACATGTCGATTCGCTCAGAGAGTTGCAATGATTAAGAATGAAGCTATTGTTAATGAAGAATTGGATCCGAGATTAGTTATTAATAGGCTTAAGCGAGAAGTAGACGAGCTAAAAAATCAGTTGTCAATTGCAAACAATGGTGAATTGTTAACAGGCGATTTGACACAGGATGAGATAGAAAAATTGAAAGTTGTAATTCAAAGATATCTTGAAGATCGAGACAGTGATTCTAGTCTAAATGTTGGAGCTGACATGAGAAAAATAAATTTTTGTTTTAAATTGCTAAAAGACATGTATATTCAAATGCTAGCCAAAAGTAAAATAGCGCCAGTGTCAGTTGCTCAGAACGCTCCAGCAAATTTTACTATTGTAGATGCTTCGCATTATGATTCTAAAGAACTCAAAGATTTGAAAGACACATTGAGACAAAGAGATAATGAAATAAGTATATTGGTTGGGATGTTAAAAAAAGAGAAAAAAAAATACGATGATTTGGCTCAAGGGTAAGATGATTAAATTTTTTTTAATAATTTAATAAAAAAAATTATTCAGTAAGCCTGCTGTGCACACATTATCCGGAAGTGGCTCAAGCGATGATTTGCCTAAAGAGTTCACTAAAAGTCACCCAAAGCGGGATATTTGTAAATTGCATAACAATAATTCCTAATAAAAAAATAATTAGATTTTAAAAATTTTAAGTACAAAACATGTCTATGGGTCGACAAGAAGCATTTGAAATATTCAAGAGAGATTATGTTGGAAATCAAGATATTGAAAATCAAAAAAAGTTTCTTAAAAAAAGTTATGCAGAGGCCAAAATGCTCGGAGAAGTGATCAATACTGCTCGGGCTAAGCTTCGTAATTAAAATTTTTAAATTTTTTAACTTTGACCATAGCAAAAAATTTGCTAATTTTCTCAAAAAAAACTTAATTAATTTCAATGAAGGTTTATTTAATTTATAATTTTTTGACACATTAAATTATCCAATTTTAAAAGAAAAAAAGCAAATATAGTTAGAATGAGCTAAAATTTTAAATATCTTTATTTTTTAATCAAAATGTTCAATTCATATTTAGAGCATTTGAAATCAAAAAGTGAACAAATATACTTAAAATTAGAAGCCACAAATTCATTAAATGATCCACGGCAAAATTCTGAATATGAATCTATTCGAAAAACAATGGAATTTGAAAAAGAAAAGTTGGTTTTTTCTCTATGTTTTTTTTAATATAAATAAATTGTTTTTTTAAATTTAGTTATCGAGAAAATTTTGAAAAACTTAAAAATCTCAAGACTCAAATAGAGCATGCCCAGTACTTAATAGAAAAATCTCAAGTTAAACTGCAGAAAGACTTTGAAATCTGGTGGACTGAACAATGTGAATTGAACGTAAATTCATTTCTCATGTAAAAATTTTCTTAGTCAATTAAATATCAATAAAGGAGCAAAAACAGCAGCAACGGCTCGAATCTAATGATCAGAGTCGAGTTGAATCAATTACTTCTATTCCAAGCACAGCAAACAGTCTATCAACAAGTTCAAGAATAAATTCTAGTACAAATAGCACATTGACGAATTCTTATCATGTAAGATTTTTAATCTCTTTAAATTTAAACTATTTTTTATCATCTAAAGACAGAAAAGTCTGTTTTTGACTACGGTGAAATTCATAAAAAACTGCCTCAAATTGAAAGTGAAAGGTGCATTTTAATCATCTTGCTATTTTTTTTATTAATTATAAAAATTAGAAATGGGGCTGCCTCAAATCAAAAAATTAATCTGACTGGAGATAGTGAAATTGACGCAGATATAACAGCTTTCATAAATGCACGGAAAAGGATAATGAATCAAATGAAGCGTAATTTTAATAAAATTTTCTTTAATAGTTTTTCTAATTTTTTGTTTTTTAAGCAAAAAATTAATTAAAAAGAAAATTTTTTAGTGTAAATATATTATATTTTAGGTTAATTTAAACAATAAAATTTTTTAAGCTAATTGTTTTTTTTATTTTATTAAATTTTATAAATAAAATATTTGATTTCAATTGATTATTTATGGTAAAAATTGTAAAACAAGACACAGTGATTGTTAGGGCAAAGTTAAATTTTTTTTGTATTTTTTAGTGTTTAATTATTTAATGACTCAAATGACTAGTTTGGTGCTTCTAGTGTTAAAAACTATTTCCCTTTTTCTTTAATAATAATTATTGTAGCTTTAGATTTATTTCTCAAATCAATAATTATCCTTTTTCCTAAAACGTTTTGAACTCAATTTTACTATGAAAAAATAAGTAAATTAAAAAAGTAATAAAAAGCAAAGTTTCTTCTTAGAGTATAGATAAAATTGATATAAATGAAAAAGCGGAAATCTTAATAGAAGATAACTCTAAAGATGAATAAAGGTTTCAAATTAAATTCTAGTTATCAAATTCATTATTTTTATTATATTTTTATATTAAAAAAAATAAAAATCTTGATTAAAAATTGAATGAAATTTTAAATTAAGCGAAGTTTTTTTGTTTTCTTGACACTAGAAACTTTTAATTAAAAAATTAATTTAAAAATTTTTAGTAAAGTTTTTATTGATCAAAAAAAAGGTTTACTAGTTTTAATAAAAGTTTAAAATATCAATTGAATTTTTCAAAATTTTATATAAAATAAAAAAAATTTAAGCGATATGGAAATTGATTATAGAGTATTTAATTTTTTCCAAAATTTACTTAACGTCATTCAACCGTATTATTGATGTTTAGACTCAACACTAGAACCCTCGATTTTTTTAAAGCCTAGTAGGAGTTTTAAAAAAATATTTAATCTTTATTCTTTAATGCAATTTTTTTTGTCACGAGCCAATTTTTCAAAATTGACTTTATTTAAATATAGAAAACATTATTTAGCGCAATTATCATTCATGTTTATATTGGAATAAAATTTCAAAAATTTTAGAAAAATTTATTTATTTTTTAATTATTTATTTTATAAATCATTTAGATCATTAACAGGACTTTAAATTTGTCCGATTGGTATTCAGTAGGACACATTTTGAAATGAAGTCGAATTACGAATAATTTTTTAAAATGTTTCAATCTAAATTTTCAATCTGACATCTTGTCAAAAATTAATTTTTTTTAAATTACGATAAAATTCGTATACATGTTTACACTATGATACGACAAAAATATAAAAATTACAACTCTGAAACGAAACAACTAAAAACACAAAGAAAATTTTTTTTTTATTATGGTAATAAAAAATTAAATTACTAAAAATTATTTAAATTATTTCACATTATAAAAACACAAATATTTATCTATTACATTTTTTAAACCTAGTTTCACATTTTTGGTTATTATTTAGACTAATATTTCCATTTTTATAGCTTCCTAGGAGCATATTATTTCTTAATGAATCATTTCTAAAGTTATCGTTAAGCTTACTTCTTGTAAAAAAGCTCCACAATCTCTTCATAAAAAGAATTCTAACTGAACGTCTTAAATATTGAGAATTTATTCTAAAAATATAACTAAAGTCATTGTTTTAATCTTACCTTATATTCTTGTTGCTATAAACATACAAGAATGGATTAATGGTTGAATTTATGTAGCCCATCCACCATACAATTGACACAAACCAATTGGGAAAAAAATTCTTGTAAAATTGACAAAAAGGATAGATGATAGTGTATGGTAGCCAACAAATGGAAAAAGAAGCAACCAAAAGGCCTAGCATTCGAGCTGCTTTACGGTTTCGCTTTAATCTTAAATTCTGATAATTTGAGCTTTCGTAAAATGAGTTTTTTTTCAATGATGCATTCGAGCATCGCTTGATAAAAATTTCAGAATCTTTTTTGTCATTTATTTCTTGATATTCAATAAAATTGTTCATACTATTGTTTTTTAATTTACATTTAATCATGGTTGAATTAGTGCTATCTTGGTCGAATTTAAAATTATTGCTATTCTTTCTGAAATCGCAATCTGCCTCAGCCAGATCTTTTGATTTAGGAGCATTGGTTGAAATAAAGTTTTTTTTTACAATCAATGGTTTATTTTTTTCATTCGAAAGGTATCTGACCAATTTTTCAGAATTTTTTTTAGGCGAATTTTTGTATTTTTTACAACAGCAACGAAAAATGTTTGTGTTTACGGCTAAAAAACTTGAAAAAAAAGATCTATTTGCTGAATGAGTTTCGAAGTCCAAGCTGTTCATGCCAATAAAATTGCTCGAGTTTGATTTTTTAATGCTAAACTCGGGAACCTTGATTTGGTCATAATTCGTTGAATAATTGGAGTTTTTTCTATTTTCATTAACATGCAGAAAAAGCGATTTGTCTTTACTGCTTTTTGTTTTGTTTGGAAAGGAGCAATCGGATTCCAAATTGTTTAAAGACGATTTTTTAATGTGTATAATTAGTTTAGTGTAAAAAACGACCATACAAATTAAAGGGATGTGATAGATAATAATACAAAGAAACAAAATTAAATATTTGTCATCCGGCATTGAACATAAATTTTGCTTATTAGTTTTTTCACTAATACGATAAATAAGAATAACTGGAACCCAAGTGACAAACGGCAAAAGCCATGATAAGCATATAAATAAAATCACTCGGATTTTAGAGGTGTGTTTTATGTGCAGATAAGATGATGTCAGCATTTTGTATCTTTCAATTGACATGGCTGTAAGAGTCAAAAACGAAGCTGAACTACACAAAAAGTCAAATGCCATCCATGAGTCACACAACCATTGGTCTTAATAATAATTAAAAAAATTTTAATTTAATCATTACATATCTCATTTTTTTAAGGCTGAAACTAAATCACAAGAGATACAAAATTATATGGATAAAAAATTTGGTTCTTTGTTCATCAAAATTTTTAATAATTATTTCTTTTTAATTCTTTGTTCTTTTGTAAAAGTATAATGATGAGTTAGAAATTTTTGAAATTTCTAAAAGGTTGGATATTTTTTATTTTAACATCTTTGTAATTATTGAAATTTTAACCATATTTTTTAAAATGCTTTTTAAAATGAAATGTTTTAATAATTTTTTTTAATTTAAATTTAAAAAAATTTTTTAAGTGAAAATTATGAAATTTTGGTCATTATTGGAACTAATATCAGCCACAATAGAACTAACACATGAAATGTGTTTAATGAAAGGTGAAAATGTTCTTAAATCCCAAGCTTAGTTATCTACAGTTTTCAAATGACCCTTTTAGACATCACAATCGAGGATATATCGTCAACTTAATTTGATTTACAGAGCTAAAAGATGCTTGACAAATTTTGATTTTCAACGAAGAATTGAAATTTTTAGGAAACTACTTAATAAATCCTCTTGATAAAACAATTAAAACAAATGTATACTTTACTTTAAGAAGAATTTCCTTCTCTGATTAATCAAAAGCTAATTTTGTTTCTTCAAGATTACACTAGACCTAATTCATATCAGAGGAACTTTGGCAAAAATTCAAAGATTGGAAGGAATATAGTTCAGATCTTTTTCTTTCTGATTATCATCTTTTTCGCTTAACACTAGAAGCACCAAACGGGTCAAATGACTCGTTTTGAAATTTTTTAAATCCTCCTATCTTTTGAATGGATTTTTGAAATAAATAAATCTTTTATGATTTATGTAGATTTTAAAATTTTCTTTAAAAATAATATTACTTAATAAAATTGTTATAGTTTTTTTATAAAATAATTTCAAATTAAAAAAACGTGAAAAAATACTTGGTGCTTCAAGTTTTAATGGCTAGAGAAATTTTACTAACTAAGATCAAGCTGAAGAAGGTTGTCATGCGAACCGGTAAAGGTACAATAGGAGAATCGAACTAGTCCCTGATAGAAATCTTGAGAGCATAATGGTTAACTAACACTAGAAGAACCAAACATTTTTTCACGTTTTTTTAATTCAAAAATATATTATAAAAAAACTATAATAATTTTATTAAGTTATATCATTTTTAAAAGAAAATTTTAAAATCTACATAAATTTAAATAGATATATTCATTTGAAAAATCTATTCAATAGATACGAGGATTTAGATTTTTTTTCAAACGAGTCATTTGACTCGTTTGGTGCTTTTAGTGTTAATGCATTTATTTAGTTAAATTAGAAAAAAAAAAGAAAAATTAATCTATCAATTAAAAAAATTTAAAAAAAAAGCAAAATTTTTTGACTCGACTTAATATTTTTTACTAATCGTCCTGAAAAATTATCAAATGATAAAAAGTCTTTATCAACTAGATAATTTTTTTCCGATATAATTTCTTAATGCTTATTGCATAATGCTTTGCAAATTTACAGATTTTTTATGTTATATATTTATATTTTCTTCCAATTTTTAGATGCTAAAATTTTAGTTTTATTTTTATTTTAAGTGATGATTTTATTTTATAAAGATGCTTAAATAAATCATTTTTACTTAGCCAATTTGATTGAATCTTCATGTTTTTCTCAATAAAATTAAAAATTATTTTTTAAACCTAATCAACTATCATTCAAAATAGAAATAAAAAAATTCATTAGATAAAATATGAATATTTTAGGAGGCGAAAATTTTTTTCGGATGAAATATTCCATAATAAATAAACAAAATATAAATAGAATTTTTAAAGTTTGTTTTTACTGCCTATAGACTAAAGACGAACTTTTACAGACATCAAGAAATAAAATATTCTTTCTTCATTGAACCAAATTGTTATATTTTGAAAAAATTAATTAAAAAAAAGAAGAATATCTAAATTTTGTATCTTTTTTGGCTTTTGTTCAGCATCAAATAAATAATAAATTTAAAAACTAACTAAATTCCCATTTTTGCTTATTAGCTGTGTAAACAATCATTATTGGCATAATGGCTATGCCAACAAAAAAATCCGCGAGGGCCAAACTCAGTATAAAGTAATTTGATGTAGAAGAAAGAAGCCTAGCTTGATATTTTATAGTTAATAAAATAACACCATTGCCTTAAATATATTAAAAAGTAACATACTGTTTTTTTTCTTGATTAAATAAAAACCTGCTGCAGTTATGATAAATATAGGAACAGTGAGGCTATATACAACAGATTTGTACAAAATACTGGACTCAGATTCGACGATTTGGGAAAAATTTGATTGACTCAACATGCTGTTAGCATACAATGTTTATTTAGTCAAATAAAAAATCTCCATTATGCATCTAAAATAAAAGGCAATATAAATTAATAAACACGGAAGCTAATAAGAGCCACTCTTCTTAGCATCCTTCGAATTTTATAATTATAACTAAACGAGAATTCTAGTACTTGAACTATTCCAGAAAAGCCTGGGATATGTGCATTTAATAAATTTAAATAAATTGGCTTAGCACGTTTCTGAAAATTAATTCAAGTCATAAATTTAAATATTTAAAACTTTTTGGATTTATTGTTTCTTTAAGATTAGCCATGAAGATTTCCTAAATTTTTAGTTTAATATAAATTCACAGCTATGAATAAAATTACTACTAAATTAAAATAATAATAAATATATTTGTTCTAAATAAAGTAAATAATAAAAAAAATTGTGTTAAATTATTTTTATTTAAGCAGATATATCATTTTTCGATCAATTGTTTGATATATTCAAATATTTGAATTTGGACCCTAGTGTTTGAAGAATAAATAGGGACAATTGAATTTTGTATTGCTTATTTGAAGTAAACGGAAGTCAGTATTGAACAAACAAATCAATTTAAGTATGTGATTTTGGAGGAAATTTAGCTTTCGAACGAGACAAAAAAGAGATAAACAACATTCATTTATTCTGTTTTTTGACTTAATTTCCTCTTTTATTTCTAAAACATAAATTTACACGATATTCTATTAAAAAATTTAAGAAAACAAATAATTGCTGAAAAATATTGTTTTGTATCTAAGCCCAACAGTTTAGGCAATTTGGTGGTAAACAAGCTTTAAAAGTCGTCTAGAACATTCATTCTAATGCATTGGCATAAAAAAAAAATTCAAGAGAAAATCTAATCTGCTGATTTAACTAAGTCATTATGAACAAAAGTTGTCTATTGAGTAATAAATTTTTTTTTATTTAATGAAAATTCTATTTTATGTTTATTTTTTCATGATGAAATTAAGCGGGCGTTATGGGATTATATGTCACGGAGCGGAGCATCTAAGTTACTCAAAATAAACTTTAAACAAAATTTAAATCGATAGCATTTCAAATGGAAATGAAAAAAAAATGCTTATTACAGCATTTTGGAAAATTTTATTATTAACTTTTGATAAATTTAGATGATGCTTGAAATTAAATTATAAATTGTGTAATTGAAAATTTTCATTTTTTTTGGGGCGCGTTTTTATGATTTGAATTCATAGGCGCAAAAAAATGCACATTCATTGCCCAACCTAGCTATATTGATTTATTCTGGTAATTAAAACTAGTTAATAATTGATCACTATTTACCCGAAAATTTTTATTAGAATGATATCAAATATAGCTTGTATTTCAGTTGTTGCTAAAAAGAAATACATGTCAATTAAAATCTATTGTTTCTTTTTTTTTTTATTTTTGGTCTACTTATTTAAAATTGAAAAAATGTTTTTTTTTAAATAAAAATAAAATTTTCTTTATTTGCATAAGATATTGTTAATAGAAGTGATGAAATAAAGAACATTAGAAAAGCATTTATTATTCAGATTTTAGATAGTTTTTTAAAAAGTCGAAATTAAATTTGTTTTTGAAAATAAAATTCAACATTCGATATAGAACGCTTTCTTAGAATCATTTTAATCAGGGATCGATTTCAAATAGGATTTGTTTTATTAATAATAATATGAATATAAACTGATGACTTGTTAAACTAATAAAGAATTTAATTTATGTTATCATATTTATTCTTTTAAAACAGAATAAATTCAAGGGCCCAAAAAAGTGCACCTAAGAAAATAATTTTTCTATTCTTCAATATTCTTTCTAAAAAATTGAATAACACTTAACCGGAATTTGAAAATCACTTAAAAAATGATTGACAAACAAAATATTTTTTTATTGTTATAGAATTTCTTTTTTATTAATTGTTTTGTAAATACTTTGATTTTTGATGAAATATTTACTGATCATTCGCCTTATACGTGACTATATTGATGTCTACATTAAAAACTGAAGAAGTCCTGAATAAAAAACCCTTTGTGCCAAGTCTCAAACGAGCTCTTTTAATGGATAATTGACTTCTTTTGATACATCAAATCTTTCTTTTTTTCTTTTTCAAATTATTTTATCTAATACAATTTAAATTAAATTTTTTCTAACATTTTTTAATTTAAAAAAATCATTAAATTACAAAGGCAAAAAGGATTGATCTACATTTTAAATAATAAATAAAATGAACTAAAAAAAAGACAATTTACAATGAACATTTTTAATCAAAAATTTAACTAGTTAAACTAAAAACTTAAAATATTACATTAGAAACTTGAATGCTTCATTTAATTGATAATCATAATTATTTAAAACACTACTCCGTAATATTTAGTATATTTTCAATATAATAAAATATCTAAAATAGAGCTTTCTATAATTATCTTTATTGAAGCATCTTTTCCCCTAAGTGAGCTAGCTAATGAAATTTAGTTTGCTCTAATATTTTTTAATTTTGGACAAAGCTTAAAATAGTGAAGATATATTTAAGACACTTCCTTTTTTTATAAAATAAATTTTTATAATGACTTGTTATTATAATTTAAGCTTCTATTTTTAAAACAAGAAAAATAAAAATTGAGATTTTTCTTAATTATCTTAATTTTAACACCTCAATTTTTTATTTAATAATTGGCTATCAGTTCTAAAGCATTATTATATTCAAATTAATCATTCAATAATTCGTTTCTTAAACAAAGGATTTCCGATATTGAATTTTTAAATTAGGTATAATATATCTTAGATTTAAAAAAAAATCTCAAAATTTAAACATTTATAAAATATAATAATACTTCTGACACATATTTAAGAAAGTAAAAAAAAAACTTTGCATATTTATTTGTGGTTATGTGGTCGTTAGCTTACAATGCCAACTTGGTAAAAACAAAAAAAAACTTGTATTTATTTTGCGTTTAAGATTTAAGTTTGAGATAAATTAGACTAAAAAATTATTTTACCATTTATATGTAAACAAATCGACACTTTTTGGATAAGCTCTATGAAAAAACTCTGCTAGAAAAATAAATAATTCTAAAAGTAATAAACTCACTCTAATCTGAATACATTAAATCAGCTTAAAAATCTTGACTCAATATTTGGATTATGCAACATTGGTAAAACTAAAATGATATAATTAAATTCTCTGCAGCAAAAGAATATTTGTAATTATGATTTATTGATCTCTTGAATGAAACAAAATTGCAAGATTAAGATATTTTAAATGGCAAGAGTTCTAATAGTCCTTATAATAAAAACTCTATAGAGATTTAAAAATATTCTTTATAATTGATACATTATCTAATTTTAACGCTAAATATGTGATGCCATTAAAAATAAAAATAAAAGAATGTCATCCCTTTTAAATTGTTGATGTTTTGCATCTGAAAGATTTGAAAAATTATTATATTTAATATCTAAAAAAAATTTATTTAAAAAATCAATAAGAAAAACGCTATTTCTATCCCATATTAGTAGATCTTTACTCGTTTTAAATTAAGCTATCCTCAGTTCAATAAAACATGATTAAAAGCTGATTTTTCTAGGCCAATAAATTAGCGAAATTTTGTTATCGCTTTTTATTACCGAGAAAATAATGACGAAAAAGAGATTTAGTAGTGAAATTCAATCATATTTTTTTTAAAACAAATAGCTTTGAATTTTTATTATGCTATTGATTATTCAATTTTGATTAAGTCAAAACTAGAAGTCATTTAACTAGTTTTATTCTATTTAGCCTAATCTAATTTAGCCTTTTAATTGTTTTTTTTTTCTAAAAAACTTTTCTTTCAATCAATCCAAATATTTGTATGAAAAAATACATGATTTTTTTAATTAAATTTTCTAAATTCAAATAAAAATTTAATGTAGATTCTGATTATTTTTTGGTATAAAAAAATTTAAGTCTTGAAATCAAATGAATAAATTTAAGAAAATTAAATTAACTATTCAAATTAGTTAAGATCTGAAACAAATTAAAAATCAAATAAATAAATGTACAATCTAAGTCTAAAATCTTCTTGCTTCTTGTTTCTTTAAAAATTTTAACGGATCAATTTTCATCTAACGAATTTAAATCTTATTTAAATAGCATCTGATTATAAACATATTTTTTAGATATTGACGACAAATTTAACAGAGTTTTTACACAATTTTTAAATTAATTTCCTTTCATTTTTCTTTATTTTCTTAATTTTTTCTTAATCATGAAGTCAAATGCTTTGTGCGAATGTTACGATCTGAAATTTTTTATTAATATATTTGTTATTGATGCTTTTGATAGAAAATATTAAACTTTGTTACAAATCTGGTTAGCTTTGAGAATTTTAACAAGAGCTAATGCAAGATTTTTTTCTTAAATAAATAAAAATTATGATGACTTTATTGTTCAAGATTTTCTAATAAAAATTCTAGAATCCAAATTTTTTAAATTAAAATAAAATCTATTTAATTTTAAAAAATATTTAAAAGAATAAAATATATTTTTTATTATAAAAAAATGTCTGCTCTAAAATTTAATATCTAATAAATAAATTAATTAAGTTAAATCAAAAATTTAAATTTTACAAAAATGATCTGAACTGTATTGAAAATTGATGGAGTTGACTATAGTAGACTTTTCATTTTGATTATTTCTAGCGAAATTGTCCAGTCTGTTTTTGAACTGGTTGGCCGAACTTGCTGTGACAGCCGACGTTGCACAGCAAGTTCGGCAATTTCTTAACTTTTTCACAATTAGTGAAAATTTGGAGTATAGGTTTAGATATTAGGAAAATTGAAATACAAATCGAACGAAGTATTTTGCACTTTTGTCAACAAAAACGATCTCAACAACTAGTTTCTTTTTTACCATTCGATCCCTTCCAACTCTTCAATTTTTTCCTCTATCTGAATTAGGTCCAGTGTAATCTTGAAGAAACAAAATTAGCTTAGGATTAACCAGAGAAGGATATTCTTCTTAAAGTAAAGCATACATTTGTTTTAATTGTTCAGAATAAAGTTGTGCATTTACTGCTTTTACTGATATACCTTTGTTTCAATAAGGACATAACAGTAACAAAAATTGAAAATTTTAATTAAAGCTTTCTCTTTATAAAATTTTCAAATTTAAATAAGCAAAGATTTAAATAGACATGTAAATTTAAAGAGCATTAAATTTTATTTATCTTAAAATATAATGTTTTTAAGCTAAAGAATTACTAAGATGCTAAAAAATTCAACATTTTGCGCAAAATTCAAACTCGACATTAAATATAACTTTCTAGTATATTAAAAAGATACATTCATGTAGGAAAAATTAAAATGCCAAATATTTTTATTGATTGACTATTTTTGAATATATCAAGTTTTTTGAATGGGTATATTGATAAATAATATTTGTTGATCGATGTTACTTTTCCCAATCATAGACATAAATTGGAGAAAAACAAGATTCAATAGCCAATCTGGAAAAGCCTTGTTATCTTCAATTAGAAAGTTTGTTTGAAATATCTTTGAAAAAATCGTTTAAAGGTTCAATACGACTTATTTTATTGATTTTTATGAAGAATTTTGCAAAGTAAATCGCTTTAATTGTGTGTCATGACCAAGACGTTACACTTGCAAACATTTTATACGAATAGATGAGCGAATTTAGTAGTAGTAGTAGTAGTAGTAGTATAAACTGCAGCTTAGATAATATCTAAGCATAGCTCTAAATAGCTGTAGCAGTCGCTTCTTTTTGTTTCGCCAACCAACTATCAAGCTTCGCTTTGAAACTATTAATGCTCTTTGCATTTACTACATCTTCCGGCAGTTTATTCCATTCATTTACAACTCTATTTGTGAAAAAGTTAAATCTTGGAAGACAGTTCTTTATAATTCTTAAACCCCTAACCCAGTTCCTTTCACGGGTAAGACAATAGCTATTTCTCCTTAATTCATATCTTTTGTTACCAGGTTTTGTGTAAAGACTGTAGTTGATTCTTTTATTAAATTTAATTTGTTCGTAATTGTTAACCAATTTGTGCATCTGGATTAGATCACCTCTTGATCTTCTTGTTTTCAAGTTAGTTAACTCTAGCCTTAACAAGCGTTGTTGATAATCCAAATTACGAATTTCTGGAATCAACTTTGTTGCTCTTCGTTGAACTTTTTCAAGTTCATTTATGTCCCTTTCTGTATAGGGACACCAAGCACTGACAGCATATTCTAGATGTGGTCTAACCATTGAGCAATACAATAATTTGATAGTCTCGCTACAAGGATACTTAAATGCTTTCCTAATTAAGCCCAACATTTTATTTGCTTTTGCTGTAGCATTTTTGACTTGAGTAGTCCATTTTAAATCACTTTGTATGTAAATGCCCAAATCCCTTTCAACATCTGACTTACTCAAGGTTTTTGAATCAATTTTATAATCAAATTCTGGATTTTTGTTGCCAATATGAACAACTTTGCATTTTTCTACATTTAACTGAGTCAACCATTCTTTTGACCATTTGCACACTTTATCTATATCCGATTGTAGGTTATGATTCGAGTTCAAGCTATCAATTGTTGATAAGATCTTCGTATCATCAGCAAAAGCTTTACAATTGTTTTTGACAATACTCAGCATATCGTTTATATAAATAATAAAGAACAGAGGACCTAGTACTGAACCTTGTGGAACTCCACTTTTAACTTTTATCCAACTTGAGTTGGTATCTCCTAATACTACTCTTTGTGAACGTCCTAAGAGAAACGCATTTATCCAATTTATCAGGCAATCACCAAATCCAAAAAATTTGAATTTATACATAAGCTTTCTATGAGAAACTTTATCGAAAGCTTTCGCAAAATCTGTGTAGATGATGTCAATCGGTAAACCATTTGATATGGCTTCAGAAATAAAATCAATGGTTTCCAATAAATTGGTCAGGCATGGCTTTTTTGGTAAGAAACCGTGTTGTGATTTAGATATTAAATTGTTTTTAAGCAAATGCTCTAACATTGGTTCTTTAATAATGGACTCCAAGACTTTGCACACTTTGCACAATGCAAGTTAACGATACTGGACGATAGTTTTTTGGAGACAGTCTAGAGCCCCCCTTTTGTAAAGGTGATACATTTGCTTGTTTTCAAACTTCTGGTAGCTCTCCTAAAATTAGCGATTTTCTGAACAGGATTGAAAGAGGAAAAGCAAACGATTTATCACAATTTTTGAGTACAAATCCAGGAATCCTGTCGGGTCCGATGGCCTTATTTGGGTCTAAATTTGACAATTTCTCACTTACCTTCTTTTCATTTATGAGATGCTCAGCAGACGGGTCACACCGTTCCATCGTTTTAATCTCAAAAGTAGGGAGAAGCGACGAGTCGTCCTCACAGAAGACTGATTGAAAATATTCGTTTAAAGTATTGGCAATTTCGAGCATATCTGAGATGCTTTTTCCACTATCATCTATTAGAGCTTTTACAGATGGCTTAATAACAGTGTTCCGATTTGCATAGTTGAAAACAAGCTTAGGGTTCGATTTTAATATCTTAGCTAAATTAATTTTCTAATTTTTTATAGAACTTTTGATTTTTTTATTACAATTGTTTCTGATTTCTAAATACTTTTTCTTTTTTGACTCGCACCAACCACTTGCTTCGAGTGATTTCCAAGCAGAGTACTTTTTTTTTATCAATAACTTTGTTTCTTGACACATCCATGGCTTTTTATTACTCTTTATACTCTTCTTTGGAATAAAACGTTCACAAGCTTTTTCATAATACGATGTAAACTTGTTATACATTTGATCAATTGTCGAGCCCTCAAATGTATTGAACCAATTTACTTTGTCAATAAAATTTGAAATTCAAACATAGTCACCTTTTATGTAGTTAAAGACTGATGACTGAAAACGTTTTGAATTCCTTTTTGCAGTTTTTAAAAAATAATTCCAGGAAAGGACATGATGGCCTTTATTTGTTGATCCAAGCGGTGGGCTGTGATCAACACTATAAATACGCTCTTTATTTTCACTAATTACTAAATCAAGTAGACTACTGGATCTGCCAATTGAGTTTTGGAAGGATGGTTTGATAACATTTTGATAGAAAAAACAGTCTTCAATACATTCAATTAAACAATTTTCAAAACAATTTTTATCATTTAGAAATGAACCAAAAAGTCCACCGTGCCAATCAATTTTTGGAGAGTTAAAATCACCACATAGCAACAAACCATCAAATTTGGATTCATACATAATCTCATTGGCTCTTCTTATATTCCTTAAAATCTTTTCATCATTTGAACTATTTGGAGGTCTATAGACACAACCAACATGGATTAAATCTTCGGAGGTAAATACAGCACACCATATTTCCTCTAATTCGATATCGCATAAATTTTTGTCAACAATTTGATAAGAGTCCAGACGCTTGTTAACATAAATACATACTCCTCCTCCTACTCTGCCCTTTCTATTACAATTATACATTTCATAACCACTCAGACATGGGGAGAAAGATTCTGAGAACCAAGTTTCAGTAATCAGAATAATATTTAAATTTTGACTTATGGCAATCACTTCTAACTCATTGAACTTATTTTCCAACGAAGTAGCATTTGTATAGAGACATTTTAAAAAGCTTAACTGAGCATTACTTTCTTAAGATTTTATACATTTTATCGATTTATCTGGAATTTCTTTCCTCTCTAATCTTTTTTCTTCGAATTTCTAGCAAATGTAATATTATTCACACATCTGTGAAAAAAACTAAACTGAAACATTTCTATAAATTTTTATCATTATCGACAAAAAAATAATGTTGACTCTATTTATCTGTTATTTTATATAAAAACATTAAGCTGATTTCATCTTTTTATGTAGTATAAATAATTCTTCAACAATTTCTTTTTCGAAAAAAATTTTAAACAAGAAATTTTTTCATTCGTACCCATACAAAATATTAAAAAAAAATTTAAACATAATTTAATCTGTCCGGGCTAAGCACTTATTTAGTCATAATGGTCAAATAACTATGAACAGACTTAAGTAAATGATTTTGAAAAAAAATAATAATTTTTTTTCACCTTTTCATTTTTTTGGCCGACTTTTGATATTCTAATTTAAGAAAAATGAATTAATAATAAAGCAATTTCAATTAGTTCAAATTATATTTTCAACTTAAAAGAAAATCTGACTTTTAGTCGAAGCACGAATTTAGATTAACAACACATTAATTTTATCTTCAAAAAAAATTTAATTTTGATATGACAAACAATTTAAAATTTTAAGTATACATTACGTTTCTTTGTTATTTCAGCGGAACAAATAAAAACTATAAAAAAATAATTTAAAAAAAAATATTTTACTTAAATAATCCAAGCTAATTTTTTTTTAATTTTGATTTTTTAATACCAATAATGAAGAATTTATTCAAGCAAATTGACATAGGGAATAAAAAGACCATTTCATTTGACTAAAAATCAAAAAATTAAAGTGGCCTAATTTAATGATTGCGATGCGATTTTTTTAATACTTTATGATTCTACAAAATATTAGATAGTCATAAATTATTGCTAATATGATATTCAATTAGGATTATTTTTATTTATTTTAAATTAACTAAAATTTTAATAAACATCTTATTTCTCAATCTCTTATTCAAAAGAGTAAAAAAGAAAGGGGATGTAGCTCAGTGGTAGAGCGTTCGTTTCGCATACGAAAGGCCCCGGGTTCAATCCCCGGCATCTCCAAAAAATTTTTTCAATTAAGTTTTCTCAAAATGTTGCAATTTTAATTATTTTTTAATATGACACTAATTTATAAGAATGAAATTGACATGGCTGTAATGAACTTGGAGAGCGCAAACTTCGCTTGATTCTTTAAGCCTGGTAATCAAACAATAATCAAAATAAAAATGTTTAAATTGATAAGAAAATTTTGACTGCTACTTTTCTTTACTCGAATTTAAGACTAGCAATGATTAACAAAGAACAAAGAACACGACAAACAAAATTAAAATGAAGATTCTATGTATAGACTTTGTTGTTGTTGTTGATTTAAATATAAATTCATTTTAGCCATTCGTTTTGACACTTTAATTCAAAATTAAAATCTTAAAATATATTAAATTTTACATATATTTGCAATTTGCAAGCAAAAAAATAATTTATAATTATATTAAGATATTTAAAATAGAATATTTTATTATATTCCAAAAAAAAATTTAAATATAAATATATTTATATATAAATATATTTTTAAGATATATTTGAAATATATAAATAGCAAGCCTACACACACACACACACACATATATATATATATATATATATTTAAATATATATAAATTTTACTAATATAATAATTATATTTTTGAGTGAACGAAAGAGAGGAATTTTATTTATATAATTAGAATTATTTTATAAAAGTTATATATTTATATATTAGTTTGTTTTTTATTTCAATTTTTGCTTAAAATTTTATGTTAAATACAGAGATTTGAAGCTATTTTTTTCTCTTTTTTGGATAGAAATAAACATAAAATTATATTTTTTTGTTGGCTTTTTCAGTTTATAATGCTATTATCTGACGAAATGAATGCCGTATTCGACAATGAGTTAAGCGACATGTTCAGCTATTGGAAAAATTTCCGAATCAAAGACCTCAAAGTAAACTGCACGAATCAAACTTAATTTTCTTAATAAAATCTTTGCCAAAAGGATGACTTAGTTATCTACACCAAGCAGATGGATAGCCAAAAAAATATCCAGAGCGAACTGAATAATCAGCTTAAATTTCTTCAAAAAACCCTCGCCTCAACAAACCCAGTAAACTATTTTAAATTAACTTGACAAAACAAAGCTACTATTTTTTTAAATAAATTTATTTTTTCAGCAAATATTTGACAAGACTTCATATAACATCATATTGGAATCGTTTACCAACCAGTTGATAAATCTTTCCAATCGAATTAAAATTACCGAGAATCTGGTGTATAATCTAGTTAAATTTTTTTCAAGCACTATTAACTTAAATGAAACAGGTTTACAGAAAATTTATTTAAAAAAAAAATAAGTCTAATTATTTGTTACCATTAGATACGCAAAATGTGTCCGAATCTGCAAACATTGATGCGAATAAAGAGGAAACAAATGTAAATGAAGATTTTATATTTGAAGAAGATGATGATGGTATGTTCTTCTAAGAAGTCTTAATTATTGAGAAAAAGATTTTTAAAAAATTACTTTTAGATGAAGAAAATTCTCAAGAAAATTTAGAATTTGACTCTAATTCAAAGAACCTAGAATTAAATTCGAGTTATTCTGACCACAACGGTCCCATCTATGACATATCCGAATCTCAAGAACCTGGTTAGTTTAAATTTTTTTGTTTGTTTCAAACTTTCAAAATTTTATTGCAGATATATCAACCGAAGAGATAGCAAGAAAGGTGAAAGAGTATTTGCAGCTATCGAAAATTGGTCAAAGAACCTTTGCCGAGGGATTGCTGAGCATGAGGCAGGCAAATTTCAGCTCGTTGCTATCTCATCCGATGCCTTGGTCTGAGCTAAGCAAAACTTATCGAGACAGATTCTTGATTATGTACCACTGGTTGAACGACCCCGATCGCCTCACCAAATTAACTAGCATGTCTAATGGAAGAAAAAATTTACCAAACAGTAAAAATTTTGAAAAGTTTAAAAATAAATTTTTAAATTTTAATTTTAATTTTTTAGTATCTCAAAGTTCAAGCAAGTACTCGCTGTCTAGCACGTTGCAATCGGGAAAAAGTACTAAATTGTCTCAACAAAAAAGAAAAAGAGTTAAACTAAAATCTATTCAAAAAGATAAGCTAATGGATTATTTCAACAAAAATCAGTATCCATCTAACGCTGAAATAAACAAAATTTCGATTGAAATAAATTTGCCCTCGAAAAAAATTTACACATGGTTTTCTAATCAGCGGCATTTGGCCAAAGTAAATTATCCATGAAAATACTGAAAATAAAATTGTATTTTAGTTTATGAGTCCAGTTATTTTTACATGTTTTTTTTTAATTTTTCTTTTCTCACATCAATAAAAGTATTTAAAAAAAAATTTTTTTCACTTTTATTCATTCAAAAAAGTAATTTGGTCTAGAATTTTGTCATCCATTTCAAGAAAATTCCTATGCCAACTGTCAAGAAATTCTTCAAAATCTTCCAAATTAGGAAACAGACAAGACAAATAGTTAGTAATGAGCCAAAAAAGTTTGAAAACGATAAGTCCGGGCCAAATAATTAGCAGTAATAACGAGATCAATAGTGTGTTTTTGCTTAAATTAAAAAAAAACTCAATATATTTATCACAATTAATGTCCTCTCTATCAGATCCGTTGTTATTTAGTTCTAAATTTTGATTGCTGCTTAAATAGTTATCAAACAATTCTTTATCTACATAAGGAATTGATGATGTATCACAAATTTTTTTCAAATAAAGATCACTATAATCTTGTTTGAGAAGAATATCATCAAATTTTGTTTCAGATTTTAAAATTTTATTAGAACTTAGTCTTTTGATGGGAATTCTAAAAGCTGAATGATCATATTTGTTATTAATTATATCAGAATTAAGGCGTGAATTTTTAGAATATCTATAAATATTGTACAAACTATTCTCGGAATTTGTTTTAGTCGTGCTAGTCGCAGTCTCAGTATCTTTTTGTTTAGATTTTTCTGCAATAGACCGCATCAATTTAAGCAAATAAGAAGGACTATTTCTGACACCTTGTTCAATAGAAGAATTTTTTTTATTCATAGTTTTTTTTCTTTTACTTCTCTTATCTACTAGCACCACTGGCACTTGAGTCAACTTTGATGAAAGATCATTTATTTGATCATTCATTTGTTTAGCAATATCTGGATTATTTTTCTCTTCAGTGCCATTATCTCGGTGATAGAACAAAAACTCGCGATTTAAATTATTCTCGAATGAGCTATAAGCCATCTTTAAATTTTCTATTGATTGTTAAGAAACTATGTTTAGATAGTTTTTTGCTTATAATAACTAAGAAACATGATTTAAATTTAGTCATTTTTGTTAAAATTAATTATGTATTCAGATTAATGTATGCTAAACATATGAATCCAAAACATAAAATATTACAAAAATTTAAAACTCAATTTAATTTTTTATTAG
This sequence comes from Brachionus koreanus, assembly GCA_016987375.1. Taxonomy (NCBI): domain Eukaryota; kingdom Metazoa; phylum Rotifera; class Eurotatoria; order Ploima; family Brachionidae; genus Brachionus; species Brachionus koreanus. The sequence continues at coordinate 2,553,103 of PJRA01000005.1, forward strand.
GCATGGTAAAAATTTAGAAATAAATTATAATTTATTAAATTTATTCAAAATTGTAATTTTAAATTGTTATGATAATTTTGCTTTAGAAAATATAGTTTTATTTATTTATTCAAGTCTATGAAATAAATTTTTAAAAAAATTATTAAAAACTATTGTGTATTATTTTTGGATATAAAAAAAACCTATTTCTGAAATAAACTTAAAATTATAATGTCGATTGTTTGTCTTTTTTCTGGCTTAAAAATTAACTTGATTCCCAAATTTATAAAAATTTCAGTTATTTTTTTTGTAAGAAAAATTTATAATTTTTACCTTAAAAAAAACTAGAACTTAAAAATTAACTATATTATTTTTTCCACAATTAAAGGATTATTATTATGTAAAATAAAAAAAGGCGAGAAAAATAAATCATTTAACTAGAAATTTTATTTTTCAAGTGATTGTACATTTCTTCTCTCGAGTCATCATCGAGTGGACCTAGAGTATTTCTGAAGAAATTTACCTCGAGAGTGGTAATTTTTTTATTTGCAATTTTTATACTTAGTTTTTTTGTGATTTTTTTACAACTTTTAAAAACATAAGTATACCTTTTCATACAGTTTAATTGAGTTGAGTAATAATTTGTGTTTAATATTTAATTATGAGATAATGCTCGTTTAGATTAAAAATAAAATAAAAATAAAAATTAAGTTAAATAGGATTAAATAAAAAAAATAAGTAAAATATTTATTCAATTTCTTAACATAAAATTAATTAAATCACACCACTCAATTGCAGAATAAAATTAGAAAATGCTGAAAAAGCATTTTTTTTTAATGTTAATGTTAATAACATTTGAGGCTTAAAATTCAAATTTTGTTGTAATTTTTACACTCTTCTATTAAAATTTAGTAAAATCTTTGCTATCCAAAGAAGATATTAAAGTGGATATTTTTATAAATTAAATAAAATTAAAATTTAATACATTATTTTCTTTAATTCATTTTTATCAAAAAAAATTAAAAATTTAATATGATTTAAAATGAATTTTAATCTTCTTCTCGAATAAAAGTACCCAAGACCATATTATTAGAATTAAGCAATCGATCGTTGATGACTTCAATCGAAATGAATTAACCGGAGCTATTTTTTTCGACCTTGAGAAGGCCTTTGATAAGACATCCCATTTTCATTCCAAACATTCCAAATAGCACTGTTTGCGTATGATCTTTGCATATGGATTACAAGAACCTCTAAAAAAGAATTTCAGCGTCTCCTTCAGAATGCAATAGAGAAAATCGTGGAGTTTTGCAAAAAATGGGACTTCAAAATAAATAAAACAAAAGCATGCCATACTACTTTCACAAGAGCTGGTACTAGAAGAAACTACGAAAGAAAATACAAGCTAAGTATCAAATTTGAACAAGAAAAGGTACCACTTGAGCAGAATCCTACCTTTTTAGGTATCCAACTGGTTCCAAAACTTGCCTACAGACCACGTCTACAAGACGTCATAAAGATACAATCGTCAAAAATGAATGTAATTCGTAAAATTAAAAGCTTTAAATGGAGTTCATACCTAAGAATCAATTTAACCCTCTATAAAACTCCAATCCGCTCGTTGTCTGACTATTGCTACATTATCTTAAATTCGGGAACAGAAAAAATAAAGCTTAAATTACAAAAGATGCAAAACAAGATTCTGAGAATTATAAATTTTTTTCCTCTCAAAACAAGCATTGATACTATACATAGAGTTCTTAAAATTGATAAGATAGAAGACAGGTCAAACCAACTATTCATTAAAGGACAGTGTCACATATCAATGAAATATGTGCCCCCAATTTGAAGCCTAACCATAAAGAATTGATTCTTTTTAGTTTGTTATTTGAATTCATTGATAAAAAATACATCGACTAGTTTTTTTTAGTTTTATTTTTTATAAAGGCTCGAAAATAATGTATAAACAACAAAAATTTGAGTTAGTTTAATTGAAAATCAAATCAAAACCGTCAATATTGAAAGTTAAAAAAAATGCGTGTTTTTACTATAAAAATTGCAATTTTCATATAAATAGTATTTTTTCTCATGATATTCTCCTGTTTTGATTTTTAAAAAAAATAATTAATTAATTTTTAATGTAAGTTTATTTTGACCTTGCGCTGCTCTTTTAGAAATAAACTCCCCAATTCTCACTTGAAAAAATGCCTAACACCAAATAATTAATAAAAATAAATTATAAAAATTAAAGCTTTTAATAAATTGGAATCAAATCCTCTGATGAAACCACAGATAAGAAAAACTGTTTATCCCTAAAATTATGCATAGGATGCTATACAGTATTGCACAAAAATTTAGACGCACCAGTTTTTTTCATATGTTTATTTAGTTAAACATTAAAAAATTAAAATTTATTTTAAAAATTTATAAGATAAAAATCGATTTTTTATAAAACTAGCTCTGCCCTTCAAAATGATACAAAATACATGATAAGTCCTTTTATCACTTAGCTGAAAAATTTAAATTAAAAAATTTTGCACAAAAGTTTAGACGCACATCATTAATCATTAATTAAAAATTGATAAATTAATTTAAATGGATTTCTAATTATCTTCTAATTAAAAGATATTCAATTAGTGTTAAAATTATGTATACGACTGAATCGTCTCAAGAAATATCAATTTTGTTAGATAACTCAGTAAAAATAAATGATTGGATTTGTAAAAAATGTTTCTCTGTTCGATAATGATTCTAACAAGGAATTAGCAGCCAAGAATCAATTGGAAGCTGATTCGCGATTGAAAGTCAAACTTAATTTACTTTAATTATTTTAGGAATAAGTAAAATCAGTTTATTTTGTAAAAATAATTCTTTTTCTTTTTAATAATTACAATCAAAAAACTAAATTTTATTTTTAATTTTAATAATTGCTAAAATTAGAGAATTGGCTATCAATGTTTATTTAAAAATATTGGTTATAAAAATCACAATAAAGACAATAAAGTTGCATTATCAAATCGATTAACTTCAAAAAGAAATATTTTTAATAATGGAATAAGTCAATAATCTGGACGTGATCTCATTTTTGCATAATGTCATGGCCAATAATTTTCAAAAATTTGATTTCTAACGACTCATCTTTTTTTCATCCAGCTCAAAAATTCAAATGCATTTATGTTTTAAATGGACGTGAATATAGACCTGAGCTTATTTGAAGCAGTTCTAAACGAAAACTACAAGTGACTAAGCACCTAAAATTTCAAAATAGAAATTTAGAATTTTTATTTTTTAAAAAGAGAGACTCTTTTTTTGTTGAGCATCGGTGCAGACCCGAACCGATTGTTCAAAGAACACAACGGAATTTCTTCGTTTCACATTGCGGTCGGCCTTGAAAACGACCTTAAATTCACCAGACTATTCATAAAGAACAATGCCAATGTTAATATAAAAAGTTCCAAAGACAACTGGACTCCACTTCATGTATGTGCATACTGGAACAAATTTGACTCTTTACAACTGCTACTGCTCAATCAGGCAGACCCATTTATCAAATCAAAGGTTAAAAAAAATTCCCAACAGATAATTTTAACAAAAATTAATTATCTTTTGACAAATAATAAAAATTTTCTAAAAAAAATTTTTGATAAGATAATTTTTTTTGATGTTGTTTAAAAAAGAAAATTAGATCAAATTAAATTTTTTTAAAGGATGGAAAAACTGTATTGGACATAGCTGAAGAACACCAAAGCAAAGAGTGCATCAAAACACTTACCGAACATATAAAAAAAATTGGCGAAAAAAATTCGAAAACAAACAGAACTATCTACGAAAATCGAATATCTATCTCGACCGACGAGTCTATGCTTTCTTTAGACTATGATCAGTCCTATTCAAACATAAAAACATCCACTTTTGACGAGTCACATCTCGAGTTTCAGTTAAAAGATGAAAATCTGAATAAAAAAAAAACTTTGTTGAAAAATATTGAAAATCAGCAAGACTTGGAACGGTTGATTTCAAACATTATTGATCTGAAACTTGAAAGCAAACAGTTGAGCTCTTCGCCAAACATGGATACAACAATAAGATCATCACCGTTTGTGAATCAAAATCGCGGTCGGCCAGCCACTCCCAAATCGAACACTTCGACACAAACTAAAATAACTGGCAAGCGATTTTTATCACCAGACAAGCTTCCTGTGCACCTCACTCCGAAAAAAGAGACCCCAAAAAAAAGCGCACTGGGTCCAAGTGCGCCACCTGTACCACCACCGCCACCTCCAGTGCCGACCATTGCCGAATACAAGCCTTCGACTACTAGGGAAACACAAACCACCGGCAAAATGCTTAGACTAAAAGCAGTTCCTCCTGTTGCCAATCCAGACCTAATTGAAGAATTACAATCTAAATTTAGTCAAAAATTTTCATCGTCCAATTCACCGAATAAATTTAAAAATTTTTTTTCAAAATTTTCAACTGAAATTTCATCTAGTCTAAAACCTAGTGATTTTAAATTTAAAAAGTTAATTAAGAATTCGCCTGATCTAAAATCCAGTTCGGTGACTAATTTGAACAAGGAAAAAAGTCCGGCAAAAAAAGACCTCAAATTAAGACAACGCTCATCCAGTCTAGTTGATAGCCAACGAATTTACTCAAATGCAGATGTAAAGCAAAAAGTTATGAGACAAAAAAAACATATACACATCAATGGCAGAGTGTATCAACAAGCTAATGAGGATTATTTGGTTGGTCAAGCGATCACAAGTGACACTAGTTTGATCACAAACGATATGACATTTAAAAATTCATCTTTTTCTTTTAAAACGGCCGAAGATGGCCTTGAAAACGAATTTTCACTATGCAAAGAAATTCAACTAGAATTGGACAAAACTCAGCGCAGACAGTACGAATCAATGGGCTACTCGGATGAATTGATTGACGAGCTAATTAATAAAATGAATTTGACTAGTGGTTCTGACGTAATTGAGGCAAATATGTTCAATTGTTTTGAGGCTAAATTCGATCAAAATAATGAGCTTATTGAGCCTAGATGTGAGTGGCGAGAGGGTAATGTCAAATCAGCATTCAACTATTTGCTTATTGATCCTCGTCTGAGCCAAAATTTGCCAAAAAGAGCTAAATACTTGAGCGAAAAAGAAACATTCAAAATATTTGTCTCGTCAATATTTTATATTGGAAAAGGAAGTAGGGCTCGACCCTACGCACATTTATATGACACTCTTAAGCATTGGAAAAAGATGAATAATTTGAGAGTCGATGGCGATGAGCACAATAATTCAAAAATATCCAAAAAAATGAAGAGAATAATTGAAATATGGGATGATAATAAAGGTATAGTTTCATTGCACTGTTTTCAAAGTGTCATTCCAAGCGAGGCGTACACCAGAGAAGCAGCCATGATCGATGCACTTGGATTAAAGCAGCTAACTAATATGAAAAAAGGAAACTACTATGGTCAGGCTAAGGATTGGACTCAAGTTAAAAAGAGACAACTTGGTGTTGTGCTTCTTAAACGAGCATGCGCTATTCTCTTGGCCGAAGGTGAACGACAAATTACACCAATTGATATATAATTGTTTATCTATATGTGATTTTTGAATTTCATTCTTTTTTTTGATATTGTTAAAGAGCTTTATGTAAAAATTTAGACTTGTATGTGCATTCTAATGACAAATCGATTTTATTTTCAAATTGCAATCTTCTGACCATTATAATGGGTCACTGGCTTAGATAATTTTTTTAATCTTACCAATTAATAAAATAATTTAAATTTAAATTATAAATTTTTTTATAAATTTCCATTACAATGAGATAATATTTTTTACAAAATTAAAACTAGAAATATTTGAATGTATGAAACAGAGCTTGGTGTTGTTAATTTACATTTACAATTTGAACACAAGTTCTTCCTTTTTTGATAGATTAAAATTAATGATAATAAAATAAATTTAGAAAATATTGCAACATGCCTTTTTTAGCATAAATAAGTTTTTTTTTTAATAAAAACAAGAAATAAACTTGTTTATTAATTTGATTAACTAAAAAAAAACGAAAAAAAGAGATAATATTGGTGATAAAAGTGAAACATAGCATTTTTCAAAATGGTAAATTCTTCAGTTTACCAAGTTTTTAGGACTAGGACTAAAATTTTAACTTTGTTTAATTTATCAAAAAAAAAACCAAAGATAACTGATCTTAAAAATATGAAACATTATGCTCTTAAATTCACAGCCATTCATCAGTGACTAGTGCGATTGATCTCTTGTATCATTCAACGCTATTAAAGACAAATACTTTCTCTTTAACTTGGTCTTGGCTAGTAAAATGTCATCCTCTTAACAAATGAACCATTAAGCGAGAAAGATGATAATCAGAAGGAGAATGATCTTGGTTATATGCTGGATCAGGAAGAATTTTGATCCCTCCCATCTCTTCTATCATCTTAAATTTTTGCCATAGTTTTTTTTGGAGCAGAATATTTAAAAAATTTAGTTTATGAATAATTGACAAATTTTTAAAATTTGTGCGCATCTAAATTTTCATTATTTTGGTAAAAAAGAAATTTTTTCAAATATTTGAAAACAAAGAAATGATTTCATTTTCTTTAATTAATAAATTTTAATTATCTGAATTCAGAAATTGAGCTTTAAAAAAATAATGGTTAAAAAAATTGATGTATCCTCACTTATCGAACAGGTTTTAAAATCAAGCTTTATTTTATTATCCTTTGGCTCAATTTCAAAAATCTGTTTAATAATTCTTATAATTAAATTTTTCGTGTCATTATTTTATCAATTTTGTCATTAAATTTTTTAATTATGGTTTTTTCTTCTTAATTTCACTTATTTTTGACACAAGTTTCTTAATAAATAAAATTTTTAATGATAAATTTTTATAACAATAATTGTATAACAATTTAATGTTTCATAGGCAATTACTTTTTATTCTATTGTAGATAAAAATGTTTTTTTTAATCAAATAAAAAAAATGCTAGCCATTTCATATTTGGATTTTTTTTTAGCTAAAATATATCAACTGAATAAAAAATGATCTAAAACAAAAATGAAAAAAGCTTGACCATAAAATGGTTAAAAAAATCGAAAAATTAATTCCAAGTCTGCGCAAAATCATTTTTAAAAACCAAAACCAAAAATTTTTTTGTTTTTTTTTAAAACAAAAACTCGCCTTCATCCAGACGTTCAGTTTGCCCCAAAGCTATTTAAGGTCTTTATGTCTGTTGGTAATTTTTTCCAAATTTCTGTGACTTTATTTATAAGGAAATTAAATCTTGGTTGTATATATTTAATTTTCTCTCATTAAATAATTGTATTGAGAGACCTGAGGTTATATTTTATGTTATCAGCATTCAGATATTCACCATCTCTATCAGTTTATTATCAATTTTAAACATTAAAGTCAACAAAAAATCATTCTTCTTATTTGAAAATTTTTCAGCTTCATATCATGCAATCTATCAGTATAATTCAATATTCTCATTTCTGGCACTACTACTTTTATCGCTATTCTTTTTCAACTCATTCACATTTTTTACAGAGGATGGATACCATGAGCTTATTGCCGACTCTAAATATGGTCTTACAAGGCATTGACTTTATTCATAAATTTTGAGGATTTTCTGAACAAACCGAATATTTCATAACTTGAACATCAAATCATATTGTGCTTTATAAATATTGCAAGATACAAGAGGTTTTAGCTAATGGTTACCTCTAAGCAGACTGTTTTTTAATTTCATGATCGAATTTAGAGTTATATTTTTTATATATTGAAGCTATTAATTATTAAAACGCGACAGATATTCAACTAGATTAGTTAAAATGAAAGCAAAATTAAGGCGCATTTTTAGGTTTTTGAAACAATTTTTTTGGCTATATTTGTTAAATAGAAATATCTTTGATTGAAATTTTCAAAATATTTAATTTGTCTTTAATTCTTAATTTTTTTTCAAATTTGACGTGAAATAATATCTTCTAAAATATGGTTATAAAAAATTCATTTATTTTTTATATATAAAACTGTAATTCTTGACTAAATTTTTGACAGATATTTAAGCTAATTTACGGTATTTTTCCCAATTAAAACATAAAACAGCAAAGGAAAATAAATTAAAAATTCTTATCGTTAAGATTCTAGATTGACTCTAAACTTCATCCAATAACTACTGAAGTATCATTGTATCATTGCTTGATTAAGTTATTATCAGTTTATCCAAATATACTTATGAAAATTTGGACTTACGATAAATTGAGAACCAATTTGACAGCATTCGGAAAATAAGAATAATCTGAATCATCCTTTTGTTTGTATTTTCTAAAGATTGAAATTAATCTACTCTTTTGATGAATTTACTCTTTCTTAGAAATATAATAGCCCAATTTATTTCTATCCCAAGTTGACCTTTCAGAATTTGGTCCCTTTTTTTTCACGCTATGATCATATAGACCTATTTTTTGATATGTTTTCCCAATTTTGCGGTAAAGACTTGTAACTTGATTAGTTTATTAAAATAAGAGCGAATCTTTTTATAGAAGGTCTCCTGAGTTAGCTGTAGTACACCTATTATTATTTGTAAATAGCACTATATTCTATCTTTTTGGAATATATTTCAGTTTCTGGATTATGTTTTTTTTTTATAAAATTAATTTTTTGTAATTATTTTTGCTTCTTATGGTAAAAAATAATGTAGAATAAAGTTAATTTCTGTCAAAAAAAAATCGAGAATTTCAGATTTTTATTTTTCTCTAAAATAAATGAAATTTACCAAATTGCAATTCTTCGACAATTGTTTGAAGAAAAAATTTGCAATAATTTTTAGAATTTTTTAGATTAAAAAAAAGATTTTTAAATTTAGTTCAATTTTCTCAGTTGCAGCTAGCTTGCTAAAATTAGTGCTTTAATATGAAATTTTTTTGATACAGTTTTTTTCCATAAAATTTTTGAAAATATCCAAATTTATCTTTAATTTAGAGAGATTTAATTAAATTAAGTCTAATTTCTTATATTTAAACATTCGAACAATTCAAATGATAATAAAACTTAAGGTGTGCTCTGTAATAAACTAATTCTAAAAAAATTAGACGGGAATTCAATAGATTAAATTATTACTTAAAAAAAAACAAAGCTGAAATGTTTATTATATAATAAAATTTTGAATAGTATAGGATCGTATGATAAGCAAAAAGCTATTTGTTTTTATGACTCGTAATTAAGAAAATAATCTTTAAGTTAAATATAAATACTTTTGACATAGCTAATTCGAACCATTTTAAAATTAAAAAAAAAACATTAAAGAAGTGATACATTAACAATGAAAGTTTTAATCCTTTTGGGCTTGATTCTACACTGCACGAGTATTCAGAAAATAAGATAGAGTGCGAATTTAGAGTTCTTAATCTTTTTATTTTAAGGCTTCATTAAGTCGAGTGGATTTGAAGAAGACTACATTAATTTAATAATGGAAAATGCTTGGAAAACAAATGAAAAAATGGGAAATTATACATCAGAGCCTAGAACTTTGAAAAACCTTTTTAACTGTAATACCTTTGTCAGCACAAACCCAAGACCAACAAGTGTTCATGCCTTAAGACCAAATGATATTGAAATTATTGGAGCTATTGGTGATTCCTTAACAGTAAAATGATTTTTTGAATATCATAAGAAAATTATATTAAATTTTAAAAAAATAAAGGCTGCAAATGGAGCTAAAGCAAGCACCATTTTGGGTTTAATCGAAGAGTGCCGAGGAGTTTCATGGAGCATGGGTAGTGAAAAGTCTGATCTAAGTCAATCAATTACTTTACCAAGTATTTTAAATTTTTGAAAAAATTTGAATCAAATTCATAACTAATCTATAATTAAAAAGATATCTTAAGAAAATTTAATCCAAATTTGTACGGTGCATCAGTTGGTTCGGGCGGTTCAACATCATCTAATGCTGTGTTCAATATGGCCAGACCAGGAGAAACTTCATTGTAATTTTTTTAAAATTTACTTGAATATTAACATGGTTTTTTGGCTTGTTAAGTGAAATGTTAGCTCAAGCAAAAAATCTGGTCAATAAAATGAAGCAAACACCTGGTATTAACTTTAATGAAGGATGGAAATTAGTCACTATGTTTGTAGGTGGAAATGATTTATGCAAAGCTTGTAGAGACGTAATTTTAAATTAAAAAAAAAATGTATTTAATATTTTTTATTTTAATTCTTAGTCTAAATACACTGCTTATAACTATATGAGAAATATTAGAGCTACATTAGATTATTTCAAGGCAAACTTACCACGAACATTGGTAAATTTGGTTATTTCACTTGATGTAAGTGGAATTGAAATTTTAACTGGATCAACATGCCGAAATATGCAAAAGTAAATATACTTATTTTTTAATTCTATGACTAATAAAAATTAAAATTATTCAAGAACATTCTGTGATTGTGGTCTCTCATCTTCATTCCGTCCAACTCTTTTATCAATTACTAAAGCAATTCAGCAACAAACTGAAGATCTTATTTACTCGGAAGTTTATGATGATTCTGACGATTTTACTGTTGTTGTTCACCCATTTATGAAAAACATGAGACCACCAACAAAAGTATAATAATTTATTTTTATCTTAGATTTTTTCTTTTCTAAGAAATAATTGATAATAAAATATTTTTAAAGCCTGATGGTTCTGGTGATTACAGCTATTTTGCCCCAGACTGTTTCCATTTTAGCGTTAAAGGCCACGAAGCAGCTGCTGTTGAGTTGTGGAACAGCATGGTAAATTAAGAAATTTTTAAAATATTAGATTACAAAATATAAATATCATAAATATTTAAAGTTAACTCCAGTAGGACAAAAAAGTGATCAATGGACAAGTCTAAATCAAGCAATAATGTGTCCATCATCTGTAAATATTGAACTTAGTTTGTAAAAAGCTAAATTTTTTTTTATTTATTTAGAATACACCATTCATTTATACAAACAAAAATAGCCCATCAAATTTGAAGAACTTGTTGAATAAATTTTTAAATTAATGGATTCAAGTTTTATCTATTCAGAATTAACTAATCATTTTTCAAAAATTTTCTTTTAGTTAAAATTATTATTTCTTGCTTAAATTTATAAATTATTAATTTTAAATAAATATTTGATAGAATTCAAAACTTTTTGATATTTTATTAAGCAATTTATTCACAACGAAAGTGTGTAATTCCTAAATGTAAGTGATTTGATAAAAAATGGAAATAAAACTTTATATCTATTTATAAAATTTTATATATTAATCAAGTAAAATTGGTAAGAAAAAAATAATTTTAGTAAAATTACATGCCGAATATTTTTAGAAATTAACTTCGGTCTTATAAATAAATTTTATGATTAATTAATGTTTTAGAAATTGAAATAAACGTAAAAGAGAACATATTTATTTTTTATATTTTTGTAGCAAATTATTTTTTATTATCGATTACTCAAATTTAAATTAGAATAGAATATTTCTTTTAAAACATTCTTTATTTATTTTAGACTAATATTTCAAAATTTTTATTAAAAAATTTTATAGTTTTTGTAAAAATTAAAAAATTCAGAAAAATCAGAAAATTAAAAACGATTTTTTTATCATATAAAATCCAAACAAAATAGGCATTAGGAATTAGTGTGTAACTAGTGTTCTTATCTTTACAAATTTGGCTCATTTTTCTCCTATTCTATTTTTAATGGTAAAGGATGCGGATAATTAAAACAGTTAAATTTTAAAGTTTTTGTTCAACAAAAAAAATGTAAAAACAGAATATATTTCACTATCAAATTGTAAAATATATCGTTTTGTAAAATGGCATCGGCAAAATATATTTTAAAAATATTTTGCAAGCTTATATTTTAACAAGTATTTTTGATCGTCGTCAAGTAGAAATGGATTCATAAACGTTAATGTTGGAAACCAAACATAATTATTACTATATGAAGTAATATGAGGTAAAAACAATTGGAATGGTGAAGCAGTATTTTTCAAAATGTTCTTTTCTGGATAGTGTGCAACAATGAGATGCTCCAGGCGTAAAGCAGAGTTAAAATATAGTTCAAAATTGAATGGAAAAATGTTTCAATTTAAGTTTTTATATTGAAATTTTACAATTTGACAGGTTATTTAAAGATATAATCACGACTTTTCAGTTTGAATTTGAATACTAAGTTATTTTTAAAGATAGCGTAATGTAGTTCTAAAAAAAGAGTCAAAGATAGGTGTTAGCTCCATTAATCATAAAAAAGTGCGAAGGAAAAGTCAAATATGCAATGATAAAAAATTAAATATCAATCGTGTAAAACAGCATGGGTTCATCCCACATTAGTAATGCTTATTCTTATTGAATTTAAAAAATAAATAAATATATGAACTAGATAACGGAAAAATAACTGTCTTAATCTACACAGATTATTCAAAAGCTTTTGATGAAATCGGAAACAAAGGCTTTTCTTTGAGAGTTCATGTCATGCTGAGACTCTCAAATGGTGTTCCACAAGGATCTATTTAGAAGCCAATTTTATTTATAATTTACAAAAATGACATTTTAATAGATTTGAGATGCTTTTGTTGGTCATATATTGGTAATAAAAAATAATTGATAAGACAAGAGAAAACTGAAAACTTAGCTATTGAGTAATTAGGCTGACCGATGGTAAACCGAGTTAAACAGCTCTAAATGCAAAGTAATTTATTACAGAAGATAAGAACAAAAGCCATTACCAAAAAATTGACACCTATGTTCTTAATGGGGCCCATTAAGAGAGATTTTGGTATAATTATATCAAATGATTTAAACCGAATAAAATTATGCATGTTGGCGATGGCTGAGGTAAAAAACATATTCGGAATATGTCCTATGAAGAGAGACTTAATATTCTAGGTATGGCGAGTTTGGAAAGAAGACAATCGAAAATTTTGCGCCGCGAAATTGGCCGGCCAAATGATAGACAAACGGCCAATCTGTCAGTCGGACCCGCGGCCAAAATTTCTCAATTGAATGTTATTTAGAAATAGAAAAATTAGCTCACATGTGTAAAATTACTAAAAAAAATTTTTTTTTACAAACTTGGAATTAAAGGAAATAAAACTTTTTATATTTTATCTCAAATCTTTGTTTAATTAAAGAGATTAGCCTAAAATTTAAAGCTCTTTGAATATTTTGGTCAAAACATTTGTGACCGCGAAATTAGCCACCTGTTAGACCGACAAACTGGCTGCTTTTTTTTAGCCGTTTGGACCGGATAGGTTTAATATTAATAATTATTTTACTCAAACTAGAATGGAAAAGCTTAAGTTGTACAATAATATAGTTAAAGGAACACTAATGTATAGAAGTGAATGCTGGAGGATATTTTAAAATGACAGAAAAAGTGATAATACAATCCACATTTGTAACTTTATAGGAATCCAAAAAATACACTGGCTTAATACAATAACAAATGACGATATATACAAAAAAGAAAATTTTGAATCAATGAGCTTTTTCATAAAAAACTAACGATTACGGTGAGTAGGGCATATACTTAAGACGGAAGAAAAGCGAATCGTGATAGACCTCACTAAAATGAAAATGACATGGAGTGAAGCAAGGGTAAAAGCAAAAGATCGACTTGAGTGGAAATCAAAAATAATGACCCTATGCTTCAGAAAGAGCGTATAAGGAATAAAAAAATAAAATACTTATTTTAGATAAAATAAAAATTAATTACATGTCATTTTATTAATGTAAGTTTTTTTTTGAAAACTTAAATTATCCTATGAAAAAAAAAACAATTCATTTAACTTATTAAAAATAATTAAATAAAAATTATAAATAAGCCTATGAGTGAAATAGTGAAATAAATTATCAAGCAAAATCGATCAATGACACATGCAATTATCATCCAATCTCTTTTATTCTGCTCTCTGGCTTCTTTTTCCTTAATTTTTGTTCTAAACATTGCCAAATGATTATTTATTAGAACAAGAAGAGTTTTGGCCTTGTGTGTTTCAATTTGATTGTTTGACGATTGTGGTGTTTCGGTCTGATAGTTTTGTAACAGTTGGTTACCATCCATTACATCAATGTCATCATCTTGGCTTTTTATAGAATAAAAAACAATTACATTTTTTATTTTAAAATAATTACTTTAAAGGATCTGTATTTAAAATACGATCTAACGTTCCATACTTAAAAGTCATTTTTCCTAAATAGTTTAAAAGCAAATTTTTAAGCCATGAAGGAACTTTTCTGTAGACCAGTGTATCTTTATCAAAGCTGATTATTATTGTGCTCACAAATGTTGACCATGTGACCATAAACATCGAGAATGCAATTAATTGATCGATAACTGTAAAACTTACTGAATTTTTTGGAGTATATGAGTCTAGCATTAGTGACATGATTACTTCTGCAAGAAGTAACAGCACTCCCATGGAAGCTCTTTCTACACATGAACACGGAAGAATAAATACACAACTTCCAATGACTAAGATAAATATAATCGGCCAAATGAATAAATTTCGGTAAAAATTTGAATTTCGCTTAATCTCTTTTATTAAAAATTTATAAAATAATGGGTTAAATATTTTATTTTAGTAAATTATATGAATAAATATCGGAAATTAACTCAAAGATTCCTCTTGAATCAATCTTGAATCAAATCCAACATTTCTTGTTATGAAATTAGATCCTAAATCATTTACAAAGAACAATTGAAAATTAATAATTCAAAATAAAATTCCAAAATTAATCTAATCAGAAAAATTAAAAGTTTTATCTCACTCATAAGATAATTGAAAGAAACATCAAAAATTTTTTACTTAAAACAAGTGTGAAAAAAATCCTCAAATAACTAAATATTTATTTGATCGATGACAGAGCAAACACGTTTTTTTTTTAAATTTATCATCAACAAGCAAAATATTTATAATACGACATCGAACTAATTTAACTTTTTTTTATTTCTTATTTTTTTTCTAATCTTTTGCCTATGAGGCTTGAACTAAATAAATAATAATAATCAACAAGCAAAACCATGAATTAATAGTTTCAGTAATTTAAGATTTTCTGCGTCAAAGCTCCTAAACTAACAATTCAAAGTATAAAACCTCTGAATTAGTGTAAAAAATATGAATATGAACTTAATTTTTTAGATATTACTTAATAAGTACTAATCTACATATCTGCATAATCTTTAAAAAAAAATGACTAAAGGTTATCTAGAGTAGATTATAATGATTTTAAAAAAAATAGGCGTCGTATTTAATTATTACCAAGATTGGTCGCCATCATTGTTTAAATTAAGAGAAAACTAATTTGTAGGCTGTTTTACTAGCCGCGAGGAAAAAATTAATTTTCTCTTAATTTAAACAATTAATATTAAAAACAAACTAATGCTAATAAGGAATTTTAGATCGAATTTTTAAGATAAATTGAATGATTTTTAATAAGCTAATTATTGATTTTGTTTATCTTAAAATTAAAAATGTCTAAATATATTTTTTTAAAATAAATATCCTAATATTGTTTAATGAATAAAGTTTTAAATTCAAAATCAAACAATTAAAGTATTTATAATTTATGATATTTAATAATTTCTAAGAATATTTTCATCATTTATTTTTTTACTAATAATAAACAAATGATTATAAAATTTTAAAACTTTAAATACCTAATGTAAACATGGTAACACTCCAGTCATTGCTGAACCAGTCATTATAGTCCATCGTACCGGGAACTTGAAGTTCAAATTCTGGTCGATCTTTTAATTTTTTAAAATCCCATTCATAATTTGGTATTAAATACTCTTTGTTGACTGAACTTGAAAGCCAAATTTTAACTTTGCTCTTTTCAACCATATTTCCTAGCATAAAATCACATGATTGGGTATCAAAAGGAAAATCATCAAAATCGAATGCACAATGGGCATATAGTTGATTGATTGGATATGCTTTAACAGTTCCATTGAAATAAACCTGAACAAACGAAGGATAAATCCTATCATTTTCAGCAGCACTGTTAAATAAATGAAGATCAGGTATCCAAATTTGGTCAGCTGGTAGCATGATAGATTGTATATTTTCATTTATTGAAGGCTCCCATGACAAATAAAGATCGTTCCAAGTCTTAAAATTTAACTTTTATTCTAGTTCTTTATATACTAAATAAAAAATTACCATTTCTAATTGAACATAAATTAAAATCGATTGATGATACTCGGCCTGAAATAAAATTTTAAAATTCAAATTTTTTCATTGATTTAATTTGAACTCTACCACATTAGCAATTTTTTTCAAATTTACATTGACAAAAACATCAAGTGTGTCATTCCAGTTTTTGACCGGGCGCACATTTTTCGTATAGTTCTTGGTCAGATTATTAAACAAATTATACTCTGCTAAATATAGATTAATATTAAAACAGGCTTTATTTTAGATTCTATGATTATCAAAAATTTACCACTTAGTGAACTAACAAAATAAATAAAAGTTGTCAAATTTATCAATAGATAACACCAGAAATGATTATTTCTCATAATTAGCTATCTGATTTGTATGATTTGATTTGATTTTTTTAAAATGAAAATTTCATGAAATGTTGTTATATTATAATAAAATATTTGAAAAATAAAATTAATTATTTGGTCATGTGATAAACTTGAAATTAGAAATAACACAAGAAAAAAATTATTTTCTTTAATAACTTTGAAATTTTGACAGACAAATGACAATTAATATTTTACTTTTACTTTAAATAAATCTTTCCCAAATTTAGCTCTTAATACGATTTTATTAAAAAATGAACAGCTTCTAATTTTCATTTTTTAAATAGATAATAGATAATTTTATTTGTCATATTTTGAATAAAACGAAATTAAATGTGAATTTTGCAACAAAGTCTAAACAAAGACAGCTATTTCAATTTCAAAATTTTATTATTGTTTGTTTTTTTCCAAAATTAGATGTTTTCCTAATTATATTTGGATCTAATTGATGTCAAATTTTTGAAATCGAAACAACCACTTTTTCACAGCCAGGTGACCTTAAATAACAAGCTGAAATAAAATCATAATTTTAATTTTATATATAAATTAATTTACGGACAAAGTATTGTGAACCATTGGTGTATCAATTCTTCTTATTTTTATATTCAATAAATTAAAACTTTTCTTCGCATTTATAAGCTAATTTTCCCGATTTATTTATTTATTTATAGTATAATTTGAGGAAGTTTTCCTTCCCAAGGGTCTTAGTCCTTCTTCTCAACCTCGCAAAATTAAAGAATTGATAATATTAGTAATTTTGTTTTTAAAAAATACAATTATCGAGTCAAAAATAGACAAGTACATAAAATTATATAGATAAGAACAGAAGTTCAAAATAAAAAGAAGGAAATTTAAAACGAAGAAAAATTTTTTTTTGCTAAATTAGGTCAATTAGGAAAGAGATCGTAAAGACTTGTAAATCGCTTCATATTTGGAATTTGTATTGATCGTAAAATTGGTTTACATTTAGGTAGAATTCTCTGAGTAAGAGATTCCAATAACGTGTTGAAACAAAGTTTTGGATCAAGAAAGGTTGAATGCGGGTTAAGAGGGATTAGTTGGTCATCGATCATTAAAGTCAATTTGTAGAGTCTTTCCTTACTTTCTCTTCGGCCAGCGGTTGTAAAAACCGTGTAGCAAGTTTTTTCCTTGTTTATTTTGAAACTTCAATTTGTACAGAATTTATTGATTTCATCTATAGCCAATTGAATTGCTCTGTGAATTTCTTTGAGTGAGTTTGCACTAAACCAGATACAAAGGTCATCCGCGAATAAAGCTACTTGTATGTTTTCTGGGATATATTTGGCGATATCACTGAAAAAAATAAGAAATAGTGTTGGTGATAGACAACTGCCTTGAGGGACTCCGTTTGTGATATCGTATTCATCTGAGAAGACTCTGTTGAACTCAACTATGAATTTACGATCATGAAGAAATTGTTCAATCCTTTTAATTAGAGAGTTTTCAAGACCAAGATTTTTTAGTTTACGGATTATTCCACAGTGAGATGCCTTGTCAAAAGCCTTTTCTAAATCGAAGAAGACTGTTGCCGTGAATTGAAGTTTGTTAAAGCCATTTATCACACTTTGGGTTAGGCGAAAAATATGGTCATGAGTTGACTTACTTTTACAAAAACCAGATTGACACGGTGGAAGAAAGTTATTTGTCTCTAGCCAGCATTGAAGTTTCCCGATTTTATCATCATATTAATTTTCAGTTCAAGTTATAAAGAAGTTTTAAAAATTTTTTTGATTTTTATATTAGAACGATATAATTTATTTGCTAATATTAATTTATTCTTTTAATCATAGGATTTTCAAAAAAAGGCTACTTGTGCTATTTCTGGTTTTAAAGATCTATGGTCTAAAACTTAAGGCTCTAAATCTGATCAATTTAACCGAAAGATTCAGGAGAGCTTACATAATTCTAATGTTTAAATGAAAAAAAAATCACTTTTTCAAACAGAAATTCAAGTGGCCATCAATACCAAGTTAAAAGAGAAATAATCAAGAATTGTGCTCAACGAAACAACTTCTTCACAAACTGTGCTGTAATAAACTACTATAGAGCCCTTTTAACCGAGTGGTTTGTGTGTTAGTCATGCAAGTAGAGGATCGAAGATTCAAAACCCGCTGAGGGTAGAAAAATCTTCAAAATATCTCTGAAATATGGGGCACATGTTTTAAACCCCTTTGATCAAAAATTGGGATACCGGTTCTGACTGGGTAATAATTGAAGAGTGGATGATCAATTCGATGTAGTAGCCTCTGAGTCAGATTAGACCTTTTGCTCAAAAAGGTACTTGAAAAGAAGATGAGCGCCTCCCCATTATCTGCTAGTATAGAATAGGCTTTATTATTATTATTATAAACCACTATATTATGCTAAAAATCACAAATATAATTAATAGCTTCAAATGGTTTAATTAAATCTTTTATAATCTCAAAATACGATTTTAAATTTACCATGTTTCAGAAAATATCCTAGCATAATTAAGTTTAAAAAAAAATCAAATATTTAATTTTAAGGGAAACTAGAATTGAACTTGTTCCTCCTAAAGTCTATTGTATAAAAAATTTTTTATCTGATAATTAATTTAGTGTAATGAATTGTGGATAAAATTTTTTTTTAATAATAATTTATTCAATTTTTTTAAACAAAAAAATTAACTAAAAACTATCAAAATAAAACGCAAAATTTTATGACTCACACAGACAGCTTGTTAAAAAATTTAACTGGTTTCCCTTTGTTAATGTTTCAAAGTTATTTTTGTTTGGAGATTTAATTTTTACAATTTAATAAAAAAATCGAGTAAAAAAATTTATCTAGTGTTGATGGTGACTGTGATCATCTCTTTATCTTTAGCAGCTAAATCGATCTTTCTCACACTTTGTTTGTTCTGACTTTGATCGACTGATAGATTTTCTAAAGTGAAACGGAAAGAAAAAAAAGATCAATATGGAAAAAAAGAAAATATAGTGAAATAGAAACGAATTTGGATGATGAGTTTTAATGAAACTTTATTATGTTTTTAAATAGACGTTATTATAGACAGCTCTGGATTCTAAATTTAAAACGACCAATTATGATTTTTTTACGTCAAGAACAGCTACCAGCTCTGCAGAAATTCTACTGTTCACTTTTACTATATAGTTGATAGAAAGAATTTTTTTTGTTTAGTTATTTGATTTATGCTTTTTTTTTATCTTTGAGCTTTAAAACTGCAAAAGTCAAATATTTTATATTGTTCAAATCACTTGGTGTACTTAGATTCGTTTCAAAAAACTAATTACAATATATTAATTTTTGTTATTACAATTACAATATAATAATTAATTTTAAATAATAATGCTAATATTTTAAAATTTATTATAATTTCAGTTAGACCTGAAAGAAAAATAATTTTTTTGAATTCAGTTATTTTTATTTTCTATTTTTGATGAAAAATTAAAATATGATTGAATTTTTTTTTTTTTAAATGATAATAGTGTAGTTTTAATAATATTGCCTAAAGTAAGTAAGTGTTTTTTATTTGGTTTTGCTTGAATTTTGTTTTTAAATTTAACTAAGATTTTTTTATTTGTAGTTTATATATTTGATCTTAAGTCATTTCTTTGATGAATTTATTAATTTGATATAATTTGACGAAATAAGCAATAAAAATTAGGGAAACAAGACAAAATCAACACTTAAAAAAATTCTTTTGAAAATTGCTGAATAAAAGAAATTTAAAAATTTAGTTTTGATTTATTTAAAAATATTGAAGCATCTGTAGATTTCACTTAACTTTACTCTGTCTGACCCTATTTGACAATTAATCTAATAAAATAGATAAGAAATTTGAAAAATAATCTAATTTACTTTGATATAGTTTAATTTTTACTTTACAACCTAAGATAATCATGATATTTTTCAAAATGCTTTAATTGATTTATTTCTAAATATTCAACCACATAAAAAATGATTAAGATGGTTTAATTTAACACTAGAAAATTAAAGAATATTGAGAAAATTAAAGAATATTGAGAAAATTAAAGAATATGATTTCTCAATCAAATTAATGTTAAAAAGTTTTTTTGAATATATCAAAATGAATTTTTTACTTAATTTTAAAATGGATATTTAACTGTCCATTATTCTTATTTCAATTTGTCCATCGGACTTAAACTTTAATTAAATAAAAAAAATAAATATAATGATTAAAAAAAGGTTTGAAAATCTTTTGGATTTTTTTTGTTATTTTCTTAAAAAGTTTGATCGTTTTTTTTTTTATAAAGTTAAATTAGATTGTTTACTTTGAGAAATGGATTTTTCAAATTTCAAAAGATTTGTGTTTAATCTGCATAAAAAATAAAAATAAAGTAATAAAAAAAAACTTTATTTTTTGGTCGTAGATTAAAATTATATTTTTTCTAAAACACTTAAAATTTTTAAATAACTAAATAAAAAAGCTAAGAAAGGTAAAATAAACGATTTGAAGCTTATTGTTTTTATATTATTTTTTTTTAAAGGCAAGAATTTAATTCAGATTTTGAAATTCTTTTAAACATTTCCAAATCATTCTAAATTTTGTTTAAGCAACAAAAAAACTTCTTAATTTTTGTTTTTAATATTTGAAAGTTTAAGTTGTCATGAAAACCAATCTATAGTTTTAAAATAAATCGGATCATAAAATGCCATTACGAGTCAAATATAATGTATACAGATTGTCATTTTTTTTCTTGTTAATTTTGTGTTTTTTGCAGGCTAATTTTATTTTTAAAAAAAGAGCAGAAGTTGATAAAAAAACTGAAGATGTGAAAAAATTAAAACACCTTTACGATAAATTGAAGAAAAGCTTTCTTCAATTAAACACCAATCGTTTTTATAACTTATCTCATGTGATAATACCTTTTCATATAAAACAATATAAAACTTTGGTCAGCAATATCAAGAAATGGTTTGAATACATGCCTTGTTCCCAAGATGACTTTTATAATAAAAATGCTCCAAAACTAATTTTTTTTGTGGGATACACGGAAGAATCAAGCGTAAAGCATCTTAATTATAGATTAAGCGACTTGATGCCTTATTTTCGTTGCTTTTCCAATAGATACACCATAGATCTAGTTAAATTTAAGCTATTAAAAAAATTTGACAACCACGTTCTTGGCGCCAGACTAATGTTTGAATTTATGCTTAAAAAAAAAAATATTCTGTTCAAAGATTGTACTTATATTTTCTACATGGAGCCAGATTGCATACCCATTAGACTGAATTGGATTGATGCTTTGCAAAAAGAAATCGGTTTTAGTGATTTTTGGATGAAAGGCGCAATGTTTCGTGGAAAATTCGAGAACAAAATAAACAAATATATGCCAAATAAATATCACATAAATGGAAATGCAATTTATAATATTGGTGACCAGAAATTTGTTGATTTTTATTTCAAAATCTTAAGACCCTATATACAACGGCATTATGATAGCATTACTGCATATGATACCGATTTTTCGGAGTTTTTTTTTGATGTTAAAAATTATGATTATGTAAAAATGATCATTCATAAATTCGCGTTTACGGAAGTAATTCAAAACTTATGGCATCTAAATTATAGTGTGAAGGAGGTGCGTCAAAATTTTCCCAAAACATTCATCGTTCATGGTGGAAACCAGATTGAATTTTGATATTAAATTCTCTAATAAGAGCAACTTTTTTTTTAAATAAATTTAAAAAATAATTCATTCAGTTTTTGTTTAAAATCTTACTAAAAATAAACTAAGAATTACTTAACATCAATTATCTATGATATCAAATTACAAATAATTTATCAAGACTAATAAAAACCAATAAATAAATTCAGTGATTCCGATTTTTACAACAATTTAATTAGATCCATTAAATTTTTTTAAAAAATTCAATTAAGATTCAAAATTAAATACAGTTATGAAGCATTACTTCTGCAATAAATTGATAATCAAAATATATTAAATAACATTTTTAACAATCAAAAACCGGATGAAATTTTTGACCCTTTTTTTTAAATCCTT
>PJRA01000005.1:2575713-2587973 GCA_016987375.1 Brachionus koreanus
AATGATTAAATTTATTGAATAAAAAACAAATAAAGGAAGTTACAAAAGGGATTCAAAAGACCCCTCCGGTTTTTGAGTGTTGAAAATTATTTTTGATAATAATTGATCAGGTGATAAGCTTCAACAAATTAAACATTTATTTATTCTCATTTTTTAAAAAATTGATAATATTCTCTATTTATTTTTGTTTACAAAATCCAAAAAAATTCTTCAAATTGTTTAATTGTCTTTTAGTTAATAATATAAGAAATTTAATTATCAAACACTTTTTCAAAAATCAATTTATTTTTTGAAGACTTATTTTAAATTATTAAATTTAATTATTTTGAATAATATAGAATAAGATGGATGATTGTTAATTTTTTTAATTGTTTCCATTTAAAATAGAAATTTATCTATTAATATCAAAACAATAATAAAGAAAATAAAATTACTAAAAAATTCGATAATTTTTATGAATATTTTTTTTTATTTTTCACTTAAGAAATCATTTTTGTTGGGACTAAATATTGATTTTTCAAATATTATTAGCCAAAAATAAACTGGTCTTGATAAAAATAATTCGTCATTTATTTTAAAAAGGATTCTTGAGGAAATTAAATTGAAAACATAAACCAAAAGCAGGAGAATTCTTATAAATTTTTCATCCTAATGAGCTAACAAATTTATGTCGAAAAATCTTGAATCTTGACTTCCGCAATCAAGGAAAGTTGTTTTTGATAATTGTTGACGAAATTTGAAATAATTTAATTTTAATTAAAAATAATTTCCCATATTTGTAATCATTCTAGAAAACAAAACAGCCTAAAGCTAGCTAGTCATAACAGAATTTTTTTTTTGCAAAGAACGCAATTTTAAAGTAATTATTCAACATATGTTCTATTGATATTCAGTCTGAGATCTTATCTATGTAAACCAAATTTTTATAAATTCTAAAATAAAAACTTCAGTTTAGACGATCACTTTGGTACGTACTTTTTTTGTTTATTCAAGTACATTTGGCTTAATCCTCAAAACTATACCAAAGACTGCTTCTCAAAAACGATTAGGAAATGCTAAGTAATAACACTTACTAATAGCTTATATAGAAATTTAATAAAAATAATTCAAATTTTACAAAATTATTAAATAATTGAAAAGACTCCCGAGGTATTAAGTAAGCTTTTTTGAATGCTGAGTCTTAGGAGAATTACTCAATTTAAAATTTAATTGCCATGTCAGAATTTACAAGGAATTATTTTGGTCAAAACAGTCAGTTCCTTTTTATATTTTAATAAAAGAATAAAATTTATTTTTTGAAAAATATCATGGGAAGAAGACAACGCTATACTAGACATATTTCAGTTGAAAATATCTATATGATAAGCATTTATAGTTAAGATAAATTTAATTTTTTTTCAAAACAAAATCCCAATTTGACCGAATTAGATAGGGTCCAAGTTTTTAGTAAGAGTTTATCTAGAAAAACGATATTTTTGCTCCAAATGTAGAAAAATTAGATAAAATTTTCATTTTAACTTGCATATGCTCTGATTAATACGACAAAATTCTATCTCTAATAATTAGGGAAATGTGAGTAGCGAGTACGATATTTTTTAATCAAAGAATGGAATGGTTTAGGAAAGTGAAAAGTTGTAATTGCTCTTTAAATATTTGTTTTTTCGATTTTTGATTAAGCAATTCGATTAAAATAACTCAGAGCAAAACAAAAAAATCATTAAAAAAGATAATTTACATTTTTTTATTTAATGTGATTTAAAAAAGTGATGAATAATTTGCTAATTATTTGAAAATTACTTATTTTAATTGAAAATCATTTGTTCAGCTCAATTGAAGTGAATCTATAAATCGTGTTTTGATCATTTTTTTTCAATATCATCTCATATTCGTATCATTGTTTCTAATGGTTGATGCTCGTTTTCCAAATTGAAGTCAGTTTTTACTTTTATAGGCAAAAATTTCACATAAATATCTGATTTTTTTTAAACAATTTTTTAATTAATTTTTGGAAAAATGTCAAAATGATTATTGAATCAAATTTTAATGCTATAAAATCATTGTAAACTTAGATTCAATTTCGAAAAGTGAATTCTTGGCTTTTTTTTAATCTAAATTTCACACGGTTTAAAACGAGCGAATTTTTTTTTAACAAAAATAATTTTGTTTAAATAACCAGATTAATTTAAATAAAAAATTAAGGTGAATTTAATCTCAAAAAAAATATTAAAAGATTTTTCATGACAAAAGATTTTTTTTAAATTTTACCACGACTCTTAATTTTGTTTTAAAAAAAAAATTATTTCACATTATCAAGCGGATAAATATTCTTTCCTTGGTAACAGATAACTTTGTTTTATTTTTTTTTCTTGCTAGCCAAATATATTAGTGTACCATGGAAACTCCAAAGTAAAATTTATACTAATTTTTGTTTTATTCAAGTTTTATTTTAAGATAAAATTTACAATTTTTCAAATTTTATCACAATGTTGAGTGAATAGGCTCTTGAATATTTGAAATATTTTTTTCCATGAAAATTTTTCTAGTTATTATCTTTAAAAAGCTTATTTTATTTTAACTTAGACTTGCATTTAAACCAAACCAGCTACCTCGCTTGTTCTTAACAGAATGTTTTTTTCATTTTATAATTTTACACTTTGTACTATTTTTCTAATTGTTTTCCGGGTATCTAGGATCTAAAGAGCTGAAACTGTAAATGAGGAAATATTTCTTTGCGATGATTGTTTTTAAAACGAAAACAAATATTCGTTCTTATGTGCTAGTTCCAGACCAAAATTTCAGTCTGAATTTGAGATTATTAGAAATTATTCTCATTTAACCGTATTCTCCGGGATTGAATTAACTGGAGGCTATTAAGATTAATAATTTAGTATTTTTGATAATGATTATCAGGTGTCAAAAAAAAATTCAAAAATAAGTCTCGTAAGAATGACGTATATATGGATTTTTAGATATTTTAATGACGTATAAATCTCATTCCTACACAGCTTCCTTCTAGATTAAATGAAATTAGATCGCAATTCTCTTTTTTAATAAATTTTCTTTTTTTTTTAGAGAGAGAGATTCATGACAAAATGATGAAAAATAAATAATTTCTTTTAATAGAATGAAATAGAAATTTCGAAAAAAAGGGTCAATTAAATAATAAATTTTCAAATTAATAGGGATTTAAATAACGAATAGAGCATAGAAAATAAAGAAGAGAATTGTCATCGAAAAAAGGTAAATGCTGCCTAAAAAAACCAGCTTTAAATTTAGATAAATGGTGAATATGCTAATAACAATTTAATTAAGAGAATAATCCAAATGTTTTGGATCAATTTTTAGCTCTTTAGCATAAAATATTTTGAAACAAAATGTTCGAAATTTCATAATATTACATTAGAGTGAGCCATGCTCGAAATAAAAACCTTTTAAAATTCAATTTTATCTTATTTAATCTAATTTAAAAGAAGAGAAGATCAATGAAAATTTTTTAAATTAAATAGACGCGAGAAATTAAACTTTAATACTAATTTTTTTATTTTATTTAGAAGCTACTAAGCAGAATCTAGGAATTTTTTCTATTAGAAACGAGTATATTTTATAAATCATTTTTCTTTTAAAAAAAATTCTTCTATTTACATTATAAAATTTGCCTTTTATTTTCTTCAAATCGTTACCTTATTTACCAATTTTTAAAAAATCACACAGGTAACGTTAATCAAAAAGAAAAAAAAACAAGAATTTATTTTTTTATTCAAGCTAAATTAAAAAGAATTGGATTAATTTAATGAACAGTGCAAAAAGTTCAAAGAAAAAATTTAAATAGGGTCTTCGGACAGGTTTTATCAATTAAAAAATATTAAAAACAAGTTTTTTCGCTATCATTGATTAAGTTCTATTAAAAAAGCCTTGATTAAAAAATTTCCCGGAAAAACTTAGCGACAGAGTGGAGGCCAAGTTTTAACTAGAATTTAATTTAATACTCAGTTAAAAATTATAATTTATTGACGCAACATTAAAAAAATATGCTCATGAAAAAATAAAAAATGAATATACTTAAATGTCGTCAAATCCTGGTTTTTCCAATGTGTAGGTGTTAGTATATAAATGGAAAAAAAATGAGAACTAATTATAAATGTTTTAAGTTAAAAGGGGATTTATTTCTACGAAAATTTTTTCAATAGCTAAGTTTGGTTGAACAAAATTTTAATACACTTAAAATAATAATTAAATTTCAGGATGACGCAAGCAAATTCTGAGAGAGAAAAATCTATTTTTCAGAAAATAGGCGTTTATCAAAAATAATGAATATCCTATTGGAATAAAATCTTTAAAGGTTTATGTCGCACTCTATATTTACTAATTCAGAATATTCAATTTTTTTTATTCGTTGCATGACATTACTGGAAATGTCTGCGGAAATGTATGCACCTGGTGCTTGAAATTTTCATTTTAAAAAGCTATTTGTGTCAAATTAGCAAGTTATTCCTAGATTTTCTAGCTAATTTTAATTAAATTTGGGCAATGTGAAAAATACTCAAGTCATTAAGTTAGTATTCTTCTCTTCAAGTATCTCATCTTTAATTATACAAGCAAACATGTTTGTGTTTGCGCCCATAACTATCACTCTATTATCCGATATTTCATTTATTCATAAAATCAATGGATTTTTCTCTATACGTGAGAAAGAGTTCTAATTAAATTAATAATAGATTAGAAGAATGTTTAATTAGAAAGATAAGGTACAGCAAAATGCATTATAAAGAAATTAGAATAAAATTTCATAGATTCGAAATCGATAGAAAATTCCTTTTCTAGAGATGACATTTTTAACTAATAATTAAATCATTAATTGTTGAATGCAAAATTCCCCCAAGATTATTCCGTCAATCATTTTTCATTTTCTTATTTTCCGAATCCTCGCATGATTTTCTTCTTAATTTGCACCTCATTCACACAAAAACTTTAAAAATTTAGAGACATTTTAGAAATTTCACATTTTTTTTGATTTTAAATTAACACTAGATTAAAGTTAATAGTTTTTTTTGTTAATAAAGAACATTTAGGATAAATTTTATTTAATTTATTTTGTTTTTTTTTTCTCATTTAAAATTTTCAGTGCACATTGGAAAAAATTTAAATTTGATTTTGAAATAAGTATTTCAAAAGAAACAAAAAAAATCAACTTGAATTGATTTTTAGGTTTCGTAATTTGAATGCATTCAAAGCATTCAAATAAATTATGATTATAGCTGCAATTGAAAGAAATGTCAAAAAAATTTCTTTTAAAAGATTAGAAAAAGAATACTTTTGATTATTTATAATATTGTTTCAAAAAGAAAAACCATATTCTGTCAGTTCAGATCAGAGTGAAAGTAATGAATATGAAGCTGCGATCTAACGATTGAGCTTATGATTCAAATTGGTTATCTTCAAATTATAAAAAGTATCAACACACTTTTTTCTCATAAGACATTATTTATTTTTAGAAAAAAAAAAAAAAATTAAACAGGTTTTATTTTCATGTCAAAAGTGTGGGACGACCACGGACTATACAGGTATTTACATGCGGATTATTCGAATAAAATTTAACTAGGTATCCTAATTTGAGGCCTGGATGGTGCTAGGTGTGCCGACATAAATTAATCCTTAAAGAAAAATTAATTTATCTTTCTTTTTTTAATATCAGCACCAGGAGCACAACAGTTTATCTATGCATAATTTTAATTAAACATTTAAAATTTATTTTTGAAACAATATTCTTAGCCACATTAAACTCTTCTCGCAATCATGTGTTTAAATTCAGAGCTAAAATAATGAAACTTGATATTAAGCTCGAGAAATATAGAAAGAGAAAAAAGAGTGTGTGTATGTGTGAGTGAGTGTGTGCCTGTAAAAAAAGCGAATATTTTAGAAGTCTACTTTATTCGCCCATATGCATGTATACCCAGGACATATTGAATTTGGTTTATAATGGCTTAAAATGACTATCAAAAGCTTTATGTAGAAATAAACACCATCTAAACGCCTTATTTTTTTCATCTAAACTTAATGCAATTTCTCTCTATTTTTTTTTAATATTTACTTTAAATTTATTGCGTATTAGTTTTCTTTGCATGCAAAAAAAATGAACAAATTTTTCAAATTTAAATTATAAGACTAAAATAAGATCCATTCGAGATCATCTCATTTATGTATGATTTTGATAGTTTGGCTTTTATGCTTGAAATAATTCTTTTCTTTTTTAAAATTTAAAAAGATGCTATGTTAACTACTATGATACGATCTTAAATTTAGATAAAATAAATTGTTTTCTAAATGGTTCAATATCGATTCAGGGATCGATGAGTTTAATTTTGGTATATAAAAAAAGTTTATCAGCAAAAAAAAAAAAAGAAAAAAGTTTGGTCAAAAATTTAATTATTTACTTTTTTATTTATGTTATCTTTTAATTTCGAAATTATATTTACATAATTCTCAAGATAACCTGTTTAAGCCTGACTTTAAAAAGAATGTAAAATTTTCGAGAATACATATAACAAATATTAGCTCAGCAGTAATTCAATATTTATTGACTAGGTTCTTTTGAATTAGAAGAGATTACATTTTAAAAATGATCTTTCTGAGTGATAGAAACGGTATCAAAGTTGACTGCACACCTTTATATTTCAAATTTTCCATAGTTGTTTTTGGCTTATATAATTGCTTCTGTTGTCAATTTATCCTAATTTCTCAATGATATGCAATTTAAAAGCGCTTTAAATCTTAAACCTTTAAAAAAAAAATTTTTATTTTAATTTTTAAATTTTCATTTTTATTTTACTTTTAGATAAGATGATCAAATATCACGATGATCAAGAATCAAGTCTGATCGAGAGTTTGTCTAGTGAGCAAAGTTTAATTGAACCACAGTATGGCGTACTTAATTGGGAACAAGTGCGCAAACTGGACTCGCTGCTCAGTGAGACGATACCGATTCACGGTAGGGGAAATTATCCAACTCTACAGGTCAAACTAAAAGACTTTATACGCACATTGAACAAAAATTTGCTTGACAGAAACATAAATTTGAAAGAAATACGAATTAATGGTGGTGTAGCCAGCTATGTTCTTGCTCAAGACAATCTGTTCGAGTATTCGGACATTGATATCATATTCAGTTGCGATTTGCTTAATTTGATCGGCGAGACCGATAGTCTTTTAAGCCCGGATCAAAGATTCTCAAATATTTGTGATCTAATTAAAGAGACTGTTTTTGACTGCCTAAACGAGTACATACCAGCCGAGGACTGCTCGGCTTACAAAGAAAAGCTCACTTGGATGAATTTAAAAGAAGCCTATGTGAAAAAAATGGTCAAAGTGTATGAGCCAAATTCTGGCTGTTTATCTAGTCAAAAAAGTGATGAGTCTCTTGAATCGTGTCAATCATTATCCCGGTGGTCACTAATTTCCTTGTTCAATAATCAAGGCCAGAACATAGAGCTTAAATTTGTAGATAAAATGAAGCGACAATTTCAGTTTAGTGTAGATGCATTTCAAATTCATTTGAATTCGTTGTTGAAGTATTATGATTGCCAGGAGAGCATCAAAGAACAAATGTGTGCGTCCATGAGCGAAAAAGTGTTCCCAAGTGTCCGAGCTGAGTCTTTGTACGGTGACTTTGCGGAAGCAAAACGCCATTTGGACCATAAGTTAATAGCTACTAAACGACCTGAGGAAATTGTCGGCGGCGGACTGCTTAAATACTGCAATCTGCTCATACGTGGCTTTAAACCAGAGTGCGAAACTAGCAAAATGAACTCGCTAGAAAAATACATGTGCTCAAGATTTTTCATCGATTTTAGTGACATTAAAGAACAAGAGCACAAATTGAGCTCTTATCTGGACTCGCATTTCCAAAACGATTCCAAAATGTGCATTGTTTATCTGAAAAAACTCTTCCAAGTGGTCAACACAAGCACTGTTTGTCTAATGGGTCATGAAAGAAAGCAAACGCTGAATCTAATTGAACAATTGGAGAAGAAATTTAATCGTGCCGAGTTCTATTTGGAAGATGATGATGGAAAAACATTTAGTAGCAGCAGCTCAGAAGTTGACTCGGCCGATGCTAGCACAAAACGAAACAAAAACAGAAACAAAACCATGAACTATGAGAACAATCAAAGCAAAAAAAATTTTAACCAAAACAAGAAAAATTACCAACAAGCTCAGGATGGCAGAAGGGTCTATTCAAATGAATATCAAAATTTTTTCTACAACCCATACGGTTTTTATCCTGGACATTTTTCTTTCAGCTATATGCCCGATGTGATTCGAGTTGAGCCCGAAGACGAGGACTCGTTGAATAAAATGAGCTCTTCGTCTTCAACCATTTCATCCTCGCTTTCTTCTACATCTACGTCTGCGTCGCCTTCTCCACCGCCCTACCAATCCTATCTGGTGCCAATCCCTGTTGCCCAAGACAAAAGCTTGGTCAGCTCTGAATCGGTTTGCTCATTCAGCTCCGAGTCATCTTCATCTTCAATTGTGTCATCACTTGATCCTTCGCCATCTCCATCGCCACCACTAATCAACTTCCCAGACGAGAATGAAAATGATAAATCGAACGAAAAAAATCAAAAAATCAAATCAAACCAACAATCTCGAACTCTATGTTGCAAATTATCAGCCTCGTCTAACACAACACCATACATTGAAGTATTTGAAAATTTTTTTTGTCCGCCTGTTGTGCCGATTTACTACGATTCAGTGTACATAAATCAGCATCAACAAGTGCCAGTGACTAAGCATCACTTTTATTCAGCGCCAAATATAATTACCCGAGTCATGCCAACTAATTATTGACTATATTCTCTTTTTTTTTTTCTTTTTTTTTTTTTACAAAAGTTTTTAGTCTTAATTTTGAAAATAGAGCAAAAAACTTTTTTTTTAAAAACAGCACAATTATCTGATATCTTTTTAAATTTCTCTTAATGTTATAATTGTATATTTCTTTTTCACAAGAGTGTTTTTATTTTTTTTTCAAAAGTGAATCTTCCAAATTAGAAAAAAAAGATTTAAAACATTTAAAAAATTTTGTTCGTTAAAAAATGTAAAATAAAGTAAAAAATTTCTCAAAAAAAAAGCACAAAAACAAAAAAAAATGTTTTTAAAGCAATAATTATGATGTATTTGAGTTAAATGAGCGAGTGATAGTGATTAGACATGACTTTTTTTGAGTTCAGATGGTGAAGCGAAGCATTTTTTTTTTAGTGATGGCACAAAATTCAAACAAAACCGAAATATTTTAACTTATGTTTTCCAAAGCCAAAGACTGGTTTTTAAAATGAATTTTGTATTCTTTTTTTATCATTTTTTTTTATTTATTTGAAAACTGTTTGTCTATCAAACCATTTTGTTAAA
Source organism: Brachionus koreanus (assembly GCA_016987375.1). Taxonomy (NCBI): domain Eukaryota; kingdom Metazoa; phylum Rotifera; class Eurotatoria; order Ploima; family Brachionidae; genus Brachionus; species Brachionus koreanus. The sequence continues at coordinate 2,585,119 of PJRA01000005.1, forward strand.
TCATATCATGGCAGCGCTTATTCGGAAATAATCTAAGAATGCAAGATTTTTTTCAAGTTTTTTTTTAAAAAAAATGTGGTGAATGCTCAGCTTGTGATAAAAATTTAGAATACGAATTTATGTATGGATTTTTAGTATGATTTAAGCTGAGTTAATTTAGATTTTCTTAGATTGCTTCCGAATACTGTTTCTAAAAAGACTTTAGGCCTGGTTTGAAATTTAGCCAAGCAAAATATTTTATCTCATTCATAAGTAAATTGTAAATAATTTTTAGATCACTTTTCTATTATTTGTTCTTTAAACAAAAAAAAAGTAAAACAAATAAAACAAAAAAACATTAGACTTGAATTTTTAACTTTACTTAAAAGAAATTTTAATTTTTTTAAAAACTTAATAAAAAAATTAATAATAAAGTCTTAGATAAAAATTTAATTTTTTTATTTTCGTTCAAATCAATCCGACATTATCTCAAAAAAAAGTTAAAAAGACTCACTGATATTTGGTCAATTATTTATATATTTATTGTTTAGAAAATTACTAGGATTTTACTCTGGCAGTTTGGAATGAAGCTTAGTCTTTTCTTTCAGTCAAATTTACTTGCTTCATACTTGAAAATAAACAGATTTGTGAAACAACAAACAATTTTATTTTCACAGGTTTTTGCGTAGCAAAACTACCGCACTATCTGAATTTCAAAGAACTGACTTTAAATTATTAATCTGCATACTTGATAGTTTAAAAAGACAGGTTTTTTTGAAGGAGTAAAACAAAATTGACCGCAGTCCCTCAATGTTTCAAAAAAAAATCTTCTCTTCAAAACGTAATAACTTATGTTCAAATATGCATATCCTATTAGTATTGCATCAATTCTGATGGGAATAATCTCTTCTACAAAATAGTAGGTTATTTGAGTTATCATGCCTTTATTTTACCAAGACCATGGTCAAAAGTTTTTTGTTTCTCCTCCGCGGTTAACCCCACAATCCCTAATTTTTTTTGCATAATCGAATACTAGACAAAATTCTCAACAAATCGTTGGGACCACTTTTTTTATTGTTAAGATTATATTTCTTTTTACAGTAAAGTCGGTTTTTTGAAATTTAGATAGTGCGATACATTATGTTGCTACGCGCGAACATTAAAAGTAGAAATATTTTGCCTTTGATAAATTACAAGGCTAAATTTAAAAAATTGTTTGTTTAAGTCAAGAAAAGTTTGAGTTACTTATTTTTTTAATGCTTTTGACATATTACTTGGTCGATCAGCAGTCTCAATTTTACCAAATCTTAAAGAATTTTTCTTAATGAATAAAAATCTTAACACTGAAAAACCGGAGGGGTCTTTTGAACCCCTTTTGTAACTTCCTTTATTTGTTTTTTATTCAATAAATTTAATCAATTTTTTATAATTTTTTCTTTTCAATCATATTTTAAATAAAAAATATTGTAAACTTATTTAATTTTTTCTATAAAATAATTTTATTTTCATTGAAAAAAAGTATTAAAAAAGATTTAAATAAAAGAGTCAAAAAAGTCATCCGGTTTTTGAGTGTTAATGAATTTCTTAATGAATCTTAATGAATAAATATTTGATAATAAATAAAAAAATTAAAAATAATTTTGGGAATCCCTTTTTAGATCAATTTTTACCCTAATCATATTTAATCTACAAACTGCAATTAAATGCCAACTAATCCATGTTGATTATGCATTTGAATTTATAATAATTTTAAGTAAAATTACATTTATTTATATAAGAACCATATAGTCATTCATTAGCATTTCAACTTAAGGTCAGGGCTTTTGCCAAATACAGTGAAACTTCTACAACGAACAAACAAGAGCTGAAATCGAAATTCAACAAGTAGGCTAGAAGAGTTATAGCGCTATTTAAGTTAGCTCATAAACTCTATGAAAAGTCAATAATCGATAAATGTAAATCGAATCCAAAGCTGCTATTCTCCTATGTGAATAGTAAAAAAGATGTTAAGTGCAAAATTAGATCACTGACTGACAAATTTGGAAATCAATTAATTAAAGGCAATGATATTGCAAAATCATTTTTTCGGCTCATTAAAAGCGGATGATGAGTTAAATAGCGAACTAGAGTTCCCCTTAAGAACTCCAGTAAATTGCATAGTAAATCCAGATTTAGCCTTCAGTCCAGCTGCTATAAAAAAGAGGCTAGGCAAAAACAAATCAAAAGGTACCATGGCATTCATCCATCCATACTTAGTGAATGTAGTGATGTATTATGTGAACCGTTTTCTTTATTGTTTTATTATCATACGAGTCTAGTATGATACCAGTGTGTTGGAAAAGAGCTAATGTTACTACAGTATACAAAAAGAAAGGTGATAAAACAAATCCTGAAAACTATCGTCCAATATCGCTTTTATTGATATCAATAAAACTAATGGAGAAGCTAATAAGAGATGAAATGGTAACGCATTTATCGGAACACAAATTACTTTCTGTTCATCAACATGGGTTTATGCGTGCTAAATCATGTGTAACCAACTTGCTAGAAAGTTTAGTATCAATACTGAGGCCTTTAATAGAGGATTTAGTGCTGTGGTAGTATTTTTAGATTTCTCGAAGGCGCTTGATCGCATTTCGCATAAGCTACTAAAGATCAAGTTAAAGAGTTATTAATTTCCCGGTAAGCTTTCACAGGTTCAGTTCTTGGTCCGTATTCCTGATCTTCATAAATGATTTATCAGAGTTAGTAAATCACTTTTGCAAGTTGTTTGTGGATGACAGCAACTTGATTAGTGTCATTAGAAATCCAAGTGATCAAATGCTAATTCAAGATGACATTGACAACATGGTTGAGTGGTTGAAACGTTGGAGTAT
>PJRA01000005.1:2607361-2628362 GCA_016987375.1 Brachionus koreanus
TTTTTCTCTTTTCTTTTCTTCCTATCTAACTTTATTTTTATTTTTTATATATATTTATATTCTGAAGGAGCATTAGCTCGATACAGATAAACAAATAAATAAAAAATCATTAATTTTTTCATTTTTAATTTACCAAGTAATTTCGAGGAAATTATCAAGCTGTCCATCATGTATTTTAGTCCTTTTTTTTTAAATGAGTAAATAATTGTTTTTCTCATTTTGTTTGAAAAGAAAAACATAATGTTTATAAAAAAAAGTTAAAGCGAAGTAAAAGAGTTGAAATCTTGGTTGGGCGAAGCGAACTTCGGATTTAAAGTATCATTTATAGAGTTAAAATCCTCCAGATATGTTCTTGTTTGTATATGGTTTAACTTTTTTATGAAGAATTTAATGATAAGAACTTTTGAGCATGATTCTTTTGTGTCCATTTTTAGTTGGTTATGGATGTGAATGGTTTTTGCTTTGATGGAAAAGAATTTTTTGTATTTGGAATTGTTGAAGATCTGATGATATTTTGATATTTTTTGCGTCGAACCACCGAGTGGAATAAAAGCATAAGATGCTCATTTGCATCATTGAAATTTAAAGGCTAGTAAAATAATAATAATAATAATAAAATTATAATCTTTCAATTGAATTTTATTGAGTTTTATTGACCACTCCTTCGATATTAGTCATTAATATCAAAAATTTAGCTTACTGTATTGAAAAAAAATTTATTTATATTAAAAATTATATTAGACTGACTATTTTACACCTTCAATTTTATTTCATAAAAAGTATCTATTTTTTTTATTATCTTTTGTCAAAATGAGGCTATGTCACACTTTTTTAACTTGAAATATATTTATCACCGTCTTTGAATTTTAATAATTTGAAAAATATTTAAATGAATATAACCGATAAGAATATTGCCTATGAAGTGGACTCAAGATCAATGCAGATTTTTTTAATTTCAATAGAGACAATAAACAACTTAGTTAAAAGACATTCAAGATATAATTAAGAGACTTTTGCTGAAAACAAGAAAAAAGAAACAATGGTTCACGGTAAGGTATTTGATATTGAAATACATTTAATCAATATTTTCCATAAAAGAAGCCTAAAGATAACATAAAAAATGATCTTAAATCATGATCCTCTAGTGTGGAACAAAATCAGAATGAATATTTAATTGAAGAGAAATTAGAAAATAATCTCGAAAATAAAAAGGCTGAATGTGTATCGCCTAATTGTAGACTTTGTATTTGATTTCTTATTTAATACTAAATCAAATTTTAACAAAATATATTTTGCTGCGAATAAATTTCTTAATTTAAAGTCTGAAGAATGGGTTGAAAACACAAGAACATCGAAGTATAATGTTGACGTGGGTACTTTTGGTAATAAAAATTGATAGAAATTCAAGATCTTGAAAAAATCAGTTTTATGATATTTTAATTTTTTTTCATTAAATGATAAACATAAATTAGAAGTGACGAAATGAGAAATACAATTAAATAAATATTATGATAAAAATTGATAGAAAATTCAAAATAATAAGTCCAAATTTGAAAATATTAACGAACATCTACAAAATATTTAAATCACCTTTAAATTTATATATTTATTTTTTTTATCCTTTGAATTTTTTGCGGCATTTACTCTTACTTTCATTTCCTATAAAAAAAAACCTTAATTCTGCTGAAAATAATTAAATATTTTCAGAGTTGTTTAAATTAAAATTAAAGCCCATATCTTAAAAATTTAAGTTCAAGACCGGACTTATATTTTTTTTTTAATTTTACAAAAGTCCAAGTCAAAGACTCTAAATTTAAAAAATATTATTTTTATAACAACACCAAATATTTCTAGATTAATGGAGTTTTAGAATATTACCATTGCTAAAAACTCAAAAAACAGAATTTATCTGTCTTTTGATTAATTCAAAAAACGATCATATTCTTTACCTAGAATGATCTTTTTCCAGGAGTAGTTAAATCCATAGTGAACTTATAGCTTCAAAATAATCGAAGGTATTTAAATACTAAAAATAAATGACATGTTGAAGCTTATCATCAAAAATTTCAAAAAAGTTCAGACCTGGACTTGGCTTGAGACTTGTTACTTTTAAACAACTCTGAAAATTTTTTCTATTTTTAGAATAAGTTGGTCGAAAATTGAACATGACTAATAGAAGATAAGCTAAATTTAAATTTATTCATATTATGATTTATTTTTAAATAATTAAATGAAGTTCAAATTCAAAGAGGTTTATTTCTAAAGTTATAAAAAAGTTATTATTAATTGATTCGTAAATTTAACATTTTTTTAAATTTTCTATTAACTTAATAAATTTTATTTAGATTTTTTATTAAAATTTTATCTTGGTACAGAAATCAAACAAAAAAATGAAAAAAAATAAATATTAACAATTTTTGTGAAATTTAGTTTAATAGAACAGAACAAAATGTTAAAAATTCTTATAAATTTTCATTTAAAAGTCAAAAGCAAGTTCTGTAAATGCGACATGGTGCAACATTCAAAGTTGAACTATTATAAAAAATCTGTTAAAACTCTGCAAACTTAAAATAATTTAAATTTGGACAAATGTGGCAATTTTGTTCATTTTGCAGAGACCTTGCACATCATTAGCAGATTTTGACTTTTGATGCAACTAAGTATGCTGCACTTTGTTGCGCTTACAGAACTAATTAATAACATTTAGATAGATAGATAGATAGATAGATGAACTGCAGTGTCATTGAAAAACACGTTGCTAATTAATATTAGCTAAGGCAGTTAAAACATTGTTTTTATCAATAGCGTTTTTGAATGAGTTAAGTGATTCTGCGTTTTTTACTTCACATGGTAATTTGTTCCAGATATTGACTATTCTGTAATTGAAAAAATTGGATCGTTGTTGATTTGATTTTACTAATTCTTTGATGTAATTATATTGTCTATCATTTCTATTAGACGCCAAAGGTTTCCTGTACCAATTTATACAGTCCATTTTATTTATTTCTTTATATTTCTGAATTAAATCTCCTCTAATGCGTCTCAATTTTAGGCTTGTTAAACCCATATTCATACACCTTTCTTCATAATTTAAATATCGAGTTAATTTAGGTATTTTAGTTAACCTATGTTGAATATCTTCTAATAATTTAATATCTTTTAATAAATATGGTGACCATACATGTATAGCATATTCAAGATTTGGTCTGATATAACAAGTATATAGTCTTTTCCATATAGCAGGATCACGTGTTTTAAAAGTTTTCTTCAATATACCAAGCATTCTGTTACTTTTATTAGCAGCTGCTATACACTGATCTTCAAATTTCAGGTTATTTTTGATAAGGATTCCTAAATCTTTTCTAAGTTTGTTTTAGTCACTTCAATTTGTTTGTCGTTATCATTTAAATAATATTTGAATTCGTTGTTGTTCTTACCAATATGCATTACTTTACATTTATTAAAATTTAATTTAATTAACCATTTATTTGACCATTCTGTTATTTTATTTAAATCTTCTTGTAATGATTTTGCTTCGAAAAAAGTTACAATGTTTTTATTTTGTACCAAATTTTATAAAAACCATATTAACACTTGTTATTTTAATGGATTATTTTAATTTTTTAATCATGGATAGAAAATTGAAAATTTAAATAGAATAGAGTTATTAATCTAATATTTATTTAAAATCAATAAACAAACTACAAATTAATTTATATATTTTTTAAAGGTTTCTTTGCGCCAGCAGAGTTTTTGAAAAGTTAAAAAAAATTAATAAAATAGAAAATTTCATGTTCAGAATTTTGCTTTAGAAAACGGAAATATAGAATTCCATTAGTCTGATTCTTGTTGTTTCATTTTTTCTAAATGCCGTGTTCTACAAAAAGAATTAAAGACTGAAACATTTCGTAATATGATTAAAATTTGTGATCGTTGAATGTGACAATGTAATTTGAAAATTTAACTTGATTTTAAATTAAAATAACAAAAACAGAACAAAAAATCTTCTAATCCTATTCTCATCTCGTCACACAGACAATTATTGTACTACATATGGCTTTGGTTTGGCCTCATCTCTAGTTAGTTGTCAGTTTGTGGTTTGTGGTTTAAAAGATGATGGTACTTTTTTAAAAAAGATTCTGAGACGAGGATCAAAATACTAAATAAATAAAAAAAAAAAACAAAATCATGAAGAGAACATTTTTTAGCTGACCCTCATTTAAAGCTCGTAAATTCCAAGATCAAAAATTGAGAAGCAAATTAATACAAATTTGTAAGATTTTTAAAAATTTTTAGAAAGTTTAAAACGAGGACTAAATCTAAGGATTCATATGATAAAAGATACCTAGAGAGATCAATAAAAGGGGGCTTTTTCGATTTAGTATTTTAACTAAAAGAGTGGTCGAGATAATAAATAAGTCGTTAACTAATACAGTTAATAAAAAGTCAGTAAATAGTTTTAAGACATTTATCTAAAAAAATATTAGGACTTCCATTAGGATAGAAAAGAGACAACTATATTGGTATATTTTTATAATGCACTTCAGCTATTTGATTTAAAAAGTCAGTTCTGAAAAAAATTAAAAATAAATTGAAAGTAAATTTTAAAAATATGCGCTGACGTCTGTAGCTTTTAAATTTTTTTTGATATATTAAGATTAAATACAGAAAATAAAAATTTAAAGAAGATTAGAGACACAAAAATTGTTTTTGATCAAAATATTATATACAGTGTGAATTTTTCAATTATTTTGTAATCTTTCAAAGTTTTAAAAGTTTTTATTCTATATTTTCTAAAGTAAACCGTATTATTTATTCAAAAGAATGTATAGTTTTTTTTAAGTTCTTTCATGTGAATTTGAAAAACTCTATTACATTTTAGATTAATCTTTTAAATTATGAAATTTTTTGAGTGTTTTTAATTTTTTTTTTCGTTTAACTGTTTTTTTTTACTGCGGCATAGTTTTCTATTCTTTTGTTAAAAGACTACTAGCCTTTTGAGGCTTTTAAAGTACTTAATTTAGTTTTGTCATCTCATGATCAAATCGAGCTTTGAAACTGATTATTGCCTTGGCTCATATAGCTTCTTTGCTAATTTTATTTCATAATTCTACTACCCTGTTCATCAAAAATAGGGCTGGTAGATGGATTAAAAAAATCGGTTCTTAAGATATTAATCGATTATAAATAAAAACCGGTTAAAAAGGGATATTAATTTCTCGATTTAAATATTAATCTATATTTTTAATTATATTTTTAAAAGCTATGCAAAAAATTCATCCTTTTTCCAATGGACTTTTTATTAAGGTTTTGGTTAAAATCAAATAAAAAGATTTGAGAAGAATAAGAATGTCTGTCTTGAGTAATGCTTTTATGATCACCTCAATTGAAGAACAAATCACTATTTTATTCAAAAATTTAAATTTGAAATATTAATCTACTCACTCTATGCACATAGATATTAAATAGAATCCTGAAAACACAACCAGTTAAAAACATAACGTTGTTTGTTCACCTAAAAAGCGCTGTAGAAATGAGAGTTCTGTGTGGGAATACGTTATTAAATTAGAGAATGGCAATAAAAATGTAAAATTGAATTCTGCACTAAAATTTACGAAAAATCTACTGGAATGATTTCTATTATGTACCACCTAAAAGATGCTCATTCAATTAGCTGTTGTATGGAAAATTCTATTCAAAGCGTATCTCATATTGCTGAGTATTTAAAAAAATACGAAAAAATTAATTTTTTTTGATAACTTTTACAATTTTTGTTTCTTGTTTAAGCTAATAAATCAATAAATAAATTTTCTATCTAAAAATTAAATTTTTTTATTCTGAAAATTTAATTTAATATTCAATTGAATGATAAAAGATGAGTTTATATATTATTTAATGAATAATAAATAATTGGTTAAATGAAATAGATTTTTAAATTCTTGTAAAATTTGACTGTAAAATCTAAATATTAATTAAATTGCTTTCACTTTTAATTTCGAAAGATCATAATAATTAAATTATAAACTTATTAATCTCCTTTTGAATTAATCACAATCAAAATATAATTTTTTTTAATTTATCATACAAAAATTTAAGCAAATAACAAATTTTTTTTTATCGTTTTAAAGATGCTGTCTCCTTACGTCAAGCGCTTTTCCTAAAGAAATATTCAAACGAGCAGTGGAATTATTTTGAAGATGAATTAGAACTTTTTGTCTTTAACTGATGTTTGAAAATTTTCAATAACTCGTATATTTTACTTATCTTTTATGAGTTTCTAATTTAATCTAATTTTATTAGAAAATCAAAAATAAATAATTGATAAACTTTTGAAATTTAGAAATATTTTTGTGAATTTGAGGAATTCTGAGGATCAAGTTTAAAAAATATTTAGCGAATTAATAATACAGGTTTTAAAAAAAAACAGCTAGGTTAATCACTAAGAAAAGTTTAATTTTTTGAAAAAGCATTCACTTAAAAGTCAAGATCATGATTTACAACAAAATAAGAGACAAACAAAATACAGTCACTGCATTTTAATTCTCTAAGCCCAAAAACTTCGAAAATTAGCATAAAAAAATTTAATTCAAGCACATTCTAACTAGAGAGTAAATATTTATTGAGCTAAAATTTTTTTTTTAAACATTCGCCGAATAAACCATGAGTAATTCCTCATTTTTTATTATCATTTTATTCAGAATAAATGCTAAATTATAAATTTTAATTGTTTGGTTCAAAATTGATTCTATTTTAACTCGGCCGTATCGATGCGATTAAAATTATAATAAATTTTCCTACTCCTTTTTTTTCTTTTTAAAGCCAAAATAATCTAGTTTTTGAAATAAAAAGTATAGATCAAAATTAAGAGAGAAAGAGAGAGAGAAAATGGCCTCTAATACTGGCAGCATTAAATCTCCTGCACCTCAAAGATGCAATGCAAGTATTCAAAAATATTTTAAGCTAAAAAATTTCTTCATCCTTTTGTTCTTTGCTTAGTTATCAATGAAAATGACAAAAAATATGTACGTGTGATGCTCACTGCCCCAGGTTTGAAAGTCAAGCGTCAGTTTAACTTATCTATGGCTCCTAAAAACTGCAAAATATTGGCTTTAGAGTACAGAAAAAAGTGAATTTTTAATTCTATATTTTTTCCAGAGTTATTTTCAACTTTTTTATTAGCTCTGTATACATAAAATTTGTGATCAACGAAGGTCTTTTAAACGAGTCAATATATGAATATGAAAACGATGAGGAAGTCTATTTCAATGGTCCTATACAAGCCGATAAAAGCTATTTAAAAGTAAACTAAAAAATGAAAAATTAAATTAAATTAATTTAAATCAAAAAAAAAAAAAAGTTTGTCGAAAATGGCATTGACATATATGCAAAAAAAGTGTCTGATTGGAGTCCATAGATTTGAAGCCCATCAATCAAGCTAAAGAATCAAAGAATGAATTATTTGTAAATGAAACATTGTTTACTTTCCAGTGATAATAGAAACACTTTTTTTTTTAAATATTTTTCTTTGTTTATTAAATAAGTTTTTTTGAAAAAAAATTAAACATAATTTTAAATTTAATAAATAATGATTACTGACTAATAGGATGGTTAATTTTTACAAGTCTATTTTTTTAAAGGATATTGATGAAGCGCAATTCGTTGATCTATGCCAAAACGAGCCTTGCACTCGCCTTTAGTTAAATAATAAATGCCCTGTTCATCACGACGAAATCCTTTTTCTGGAGTAAAAATTTGACTCAAATCACCTAAATCTAGTCTTAGATAAGTATGACCATCTTTTTGCAATTGGACAAAAATTTTTCCCGAAAAATATGTCTTAACCTCAAATTTACTCATAAATTGATTTTCGTTCACTACTAGTTCGGCCGTTGTTTTTGTCATACCTTGAACCTGACAAGAACAAAAATTTAAAAAAAATGTCTAATTTCTAATTTATATTTGATTACTTTGACATTGCTTTCAATTGACCAGGTCATTTCTTCCTGAATACTTTTAGTCAAGCCTTTGTCAATAGAATATTCGTGTCTGAAACCAGCACCAGCCTCGGCTACCACACCTGGTAATTGAATTTCGAGAGAAATTTCTCCATTACGCTCACTTACATAGCCTTCGGAGATTTGAATTTCACACGTTGAAGTTGTCTTTCTTTCAGTTCTCAACAAATACTCTTGATCATTGCTAGTGTCGTTTACAAATTGAGAGCTAAAAAGAACGGCCGATTTAGGCGCTTTGGGCACCACATCATTTTGGTATTTTGTATCGCAATGCCGAATTCTAAATATTTGAAAAAATAAAAAAATTTTTTTTCTTAATTTCTAAATACCTTAATTTTTTATAATCGATTAGTTTTGATAAATCTGACCAGCTGTTTCCTTTGCAAACATTCTTATAATCTTTATCTCTTGATTTAAACAAATTTCTTGCATATTCCTCAACTATTTCATCAATGTATGCGATACTCATGCCGGATGTTTTTTTCTAGGTGAAATAAAAAAAATTCCAATTTATCTTTTAATTCTAAAATCTAAGCTAAATTCTACGGATTAAAATTAAAAAAACAAAAAAAAAACTAAAATATGTGTGTTAAATAAAGACTACTAGATTATCTACTAAAATAAAATAACTACAGGTTATATTAGAAAAGAAACAAACTTCGACATTGCTCGTTTTGTCCGAAGAAGTGTCATTAATCATTGAACTCGAAATCAGTTTGTTTAGTATGCTATCTTGGTTATCATTATTATTAAAACCAGTTATATTTTTTAGTGTTGTCAATGACATATTTTTAACAAATTTTTTATAAAAAAAAATTTCTCTTTTAAATTTATCTAAATAAAAAATAAAAAAAAATTTTGTTTTAATTTTTATATTGACAGACGGTATGTTATTCAATAGAAACCTAGTCAATTTTTCAGAATTTAATGTAGACTTATAGTGAATTGAATTAGGACATTACAGCTGGTAATCAATGTCTGAAAGGCTCAAAATTCGGTCATTAACAATAGGCTCATGAATATTCACTAATTACTATTCTTTTCAATTCCAAACCAGAACCGCTCTAGATTCAAGATAATGTGTTTTTCAAAATAAAAAAAAGTGCTAAATTAGTTTAAAAAACTATTTATTTACATTTGAATGAGATAAAGTGGAATGAGATTAAAATTCTGTTGAAAATAATTGATATTTTTTTCAAATTTAGATTAAAAAATTAAGAGTCTACTTGAAAAAATTTTGCGTGAATTCATGCCTTTATAAAGGAACTTAACTCCCAGCTGATTGCTTTTTCTAGGCTGCGGAAAACCTATGAACATAAATTCCAAGGTTTAATTATTTCTAAATACTAAAAACAGTACTTCTCTAAACAATTCAAAATATTAATTAAAAAATAACTTTATCGTTCGGAATTTATTTTACTTTCAATTATGAACGGCTCAGTTAATCCGTTTTCTTTTAGTCAGCCACCGTAAAGCAGCCAAAAAAAACAATGCCTTGAAAGTTTTCCCCAAACAGTGCTCAGTGTTTGTTTTTGTTCGATCGGGTGGAATAAACTGTCAGGTCTAATCCCCCGAGAGATGATCAGTCATTGAATTTGTCATTTGCTAAGCCATAAATTCAGTTCACTTAACATTAAAATTCAATGATAGCAAAAAAAAAGTATTCGAAGATAAAAATAATTGAACTTTTAGCAGCTAAATTTTTTTGCTATTGACAAAAATGATTTCTAACAGAATAAAATCTAATGCTCTTTATTTATAAAAAAAAAGTATTAATTGCATTTTAAATGTCAACCTGTTTCATTAAAAATAAAAATCTCATTTTTAAAGTACCATTTCTTTATTTTATGCTTTATGAGTTCGATCATTAGTGATTATTTTTTCAAGAAAATTTAATCGAATTAGAAAAAATAACATTTCTTTTAACGAGATTTTTTGTTATTTTTGCTTTTCGTTGCTGGCCAAATAGTCTAATTTTAGTCTTAATTGAATTTTGAAGGCCATTAGAACGGCTATTGACACAAATTCGATTTTAAAAATTTGATCTTTTTGTGAAAAACCACTCGAAAATAAATGTCTTCTTAACTATCTTGAAGCAATTTAGAAAAATAAAAAAAAATTTATATAAATTTTTTGAATGACCTTTATATGCATGTTAGTTGAAAATATTTGCTTTCCGATTCCATGCAAAATGCGGAAAGCAAACCCCTTTAGTTCTTTTTATATACAAAATATTTTCAAATAAACATTTATTTAAAACAATTTTTTTTTGTCTCAATCAAATTGCCGCTTGCTATTACAAATTAAGAATTTTGTTTGAAATGTGAATATTTGAATTGAAAAAAAATTCCAATGAAATTTAATGACCAGATATTTTTTAGTTCTATTCAAAATTTAAATTTGAAGCTACCTGCCGACGAAATTCAATATTTATTGCTTATTGAATTTTAATTTTTTTTTGTCATTCTTAAACTATCAAAATAACCTGAACTTCTCAATCATCTCCTAAAAATAGAGCATTTAAACTAAACTTAATTTAGCCCTATTAATCTCTTTAATTTTAACATACTAATTGAATTTTTCTTTCATAAAAATCTTTTTATAAAACTTGTATAAAAACAGCTATTACAAATTATGATAAAAAAATAAGCATTACTAATTTACTTTAATTAATTTTGAAAGAAGAAGAACATGCTCGGATATGCCTTTGCGAAAAATTCATTAACCAACAGCAAAAAATTTGATTAAACATGTTTTCATAGAAATTCCTTCTGAGCTGAACACATTAATAAAATAGTACAAGTAAATAGTATCTTTATAGAAGTTATTAATCACTTTGCTGAGGCATCGGAACAATATCCGATTAATAATTCTATGAAGCTAGAGCAAGAACGCTCATGATGGAATCAAAATTAAAGGTTGATTATGAAATTTGATGAATATTAATCACCAAAATATTTCCATTTAGATGAGAATTCTTCAACTTGTTTTATTATCAAAATTCGATAAACATAAGATGTGTTAACTTTTAGAGAAAAATGCCTCACTATACTAGAGAACAACTAGAAATTTTTAATCTATGCTCCAAAGTGTTTGTTTAAGATAATTGGGTTTTGGAATTCGTGCTGAATTTAAGCCAATATACTTGTTTAATTAAAACAATATTTTCTGCTAAAATATTAAAGTATTAGTAACTAAAATGATAAATCTAATCATATAAATCAATAAATTTCTAATTATTAATTTTTTCTTTATCTTTGAACTAGTATGACTAGATCGAAAAAAAATCGTCTAGAAACAGGTTAAATTTAGAACCGATTAAAAATCAGTTTTGCTTTTTTTTATCTATCTATTGAAACAAGCTGTAATTTGAGTTTTCTACTTAAAAAAATCAAGATTTCATTAATGCGTTTCAATCAAAAAACTGAACAAATAAATAGTTTAATGAGTCTCCTGTTTAATGTTCAAGTCATGAGTTGAGTGGAATCGAATTTCATTATAACAATGCTTTTTACATTGATCTAGTTGTTTTGATTTAAATTTGTTTAGCAAATGGATATTTGCCGTCTTAATCCGGATGGTTTATAAGAAAAAATAAAAGTTTATTTAGATAAAATTCTATCTAAAGGCAACAGAAGGGCTAATTTTTAAGTAGAAAATGCTAAAAAAAAAGCTAAATAATTTGATCAAAAAAAAAGTAATGATCGAAATTTCTTTTTTGATAAAATTTAATGATATATAAATTAGAAATAAAAAATAAATTGAAATCTTGAAGAAAAAAACTAATTTCGTTTTATTATACTTACCAAATAGAATTTTATGAATTATTTATTTAAAAAAAGCTTTATTGTATGATTAAATTTAAAAAATAGAATCAAATTTATCTTGAACTCAAAATGTGCTATGTAATAAATTATATTTAAAGAAAAAGAATTAATTTTAAGAACAAAAATAGTCTAAAAATTTAATTTTTTTAAATTTAAATTCGATAAAAATGAAAGTAACTAAATAAAACTCGATAAAAGAGAATTTATTAGAATCTAATTTTTAAATATTAGTCAAAATTATTCCCTATTAGATTTGTTTAAATGAAATTTAAAAAAATAAAATATTTTATTGAGTAGCATTTTTATTAATCTTTTAAGTAGTAGTTATCTCCGTATCATATATCAACCATAGCATAAAATGAATAATACAGGATAATGGTACTTATCTTTATTTCTTTGTGATGCCTCCGATCTGACACAAAAATCACTACATTGACTTTATCATTAATAATCCAATTATTATCAATCAAAACGCGAATAACTTAAGTTTCTCTTAAATTCAATATTAATTTAAAACAATAAATTGGAATTTTATTCCTTTAACTAAAAGAATTAACACTTTTAAAATTCATTTATTTAAGATTTCTGCAAAATAAAAAGTAAATTTTGTTTTATGATAAAATTAAATGATAAAACAAATTTATTTAGATATTGCAGAGAATTTTTTAATAAGTTATTTTATTCTTTAAGAAACGATCAAGGTTGGCTTACAACTAAATTCAAAATTACTCTGTTCTTTTGATTCAATTTAGCTTAAGACAAGGTATTTTAGATTTTTTAATGTATCTAATCGATAATTTAATAGCAAGCTTTGCTTTTTGAAATAATTAGATTATTTAAGAGTGTTCAAAATTTTTAAAATAATTTTTTTTTCTAATTTAAATCAAGCTATTAAAGATTAAAACATTTCTAGTTAAAAAATTTTCCAATTAAGCAAAATAATTAATTCAATTTGAGATGGAATATTTACTTGGTTCAGTATTCCAATAATTAAAGAACAAAAAATATAAAAATTTGTTTATTATTTATTTATATTTTGAGCTTAATTCAAACAAACTTTATCAACATGCGCAAAATTAACATTTTTTTAATTAAAGCTAAAAATCATATTCAAGAATATTATAATTAAATGTAAAAGCATGAAATTTTTTTTTTTCAAATATTTTAAAAATGAAAAAAATTAGCAGCGAATGGTTTCGATCCACCGACCTCTGAGTTATGAGCCCAGCACGCTTCCACTGCGCCACGCTGCTTCATTAGTTTGATAATTTTTTTTCCAATAAATTTTTCAACTAAAATCATAAGCATACTTTAATTTTTAAAAATTAAATACATTGATTTATTTTTATATCAGATTATTTTTGTTGGATTTTATTTCGAAATTGAACCGTCTCTTTGCTAGAAATATGAATAAATTTTTTTCAATATTAGTGTCTAGTTTTTTTTTCAAAATATTATCTATCAGAAATATAATTTATATTATTTCATCAATAGAAATTTAAATAGACAAAAATTTATTTTTGACTTTAATTTTTTTAAATAAACCATTGTTTATAAATAAACATATTCAAAAGATGTGTTTTTTAATTAAGATTTTATTTTTTATGTGTTTATTAAAAATTCCATAGCTTGATGATTATTTAACCATAAACAAATAAAATATTTTTATAGTCAGTTTGTTTTATCTTAAATTTAAAGTCAAAAAAAAAATTTTATTGAAAAAAATGGCTGATGGTGCATCATTTCTCAATGAAAATTTTCAATCAGAACCATATTTAACATCAATCAATTTAAGAGACAATGCCATTTCTACCGCTTCAATAGTTACTCAAGATAAACCAAATGAACCTTTTGATGATGGGTCCTATGTAATCCGTGAGTGTCCGCCAGAAAATATGTTTGTTTCGACAGAAGAAAAAAAAATTACACTTGAAGGAGCCAAAACTTCAATACCAAAAAGAAAATTAATTGTTGAAAAGCTTCCACAAATTCCCGAAAAACCTGCTTCCGTTACTGTTGAACGATGGCTATCGCACTCAAAAATTAGACAAAAAGTTATATTCAATAAATCTCCACAGCCTATTCAGAAAGAAACAAAAAATTTAATTATAGAATGGGAAAATCCAGAGGTAAAAATCAAAAATGAACTAAAATACTTAGGGATAGTTGAAGCTGATCCTATAGAATATGCAAAAACTTATGGTTCTACATTAAATTATTGTAATAATTTGCCACCATTTGCAAGTGAAATAAAAGCTCCTGATGGATTTAAATTAGCATCAGAATGTGATAAAGAAGATTTAATTGAATTATATGGTGACGTTGAAGCGCTAAGATTAATTGATTTGGAAAAAGAAGGTTTAGGTGAATACAAAAAAATACTTGAAAAATACGACAGCTCTTTTGAATCAACTGACTTGACAAATGTTTCAAGCTTGGAATCTACATAAATCTAATTAATTTTTCTGTTTTTTTCATTATTTATTTGTTTAAATTTTGATATTTAATAAAAAATGCCCTGAATGGGCCACCAACAATGCAGGTGAGCATTCTAGAACTGAACCATCATTTTATTTTTATCCCAACTCAATATTAATTGTTCACAACTATATATTTTTTTTAAATTTATGTATCTTTAGACACACATAGATATGCTTCTTAAAAATTAATTAAATAAAAAATCAGAAATTGAATAGTTATTGTCAATGTGTTTTTTTTTCATTGCCAAAATATTCAACATAAAGAAAATAAACAATAACTTTTAATTTCAAAAACAATAATTATCATTAATAATAAATCATCAAGTAGAATTAGATATAGAATCAGAAATTTGACCAAGTAAAAATTAACATGCCGTTTTTTTATTTACAAATTGCACATATTGACTTTTCACTAATGTTAATTTCTACAAAAACTTGACTTAAAAAACTTCTAAAACATATAAAACACGAACATATTTAATTACAAAATACACATTAAAAAATAAATAAAAATAATATAGAATACAATTTTTATATGTTTTATTATTTCTTTTTAGAGTTGAAATGGTAAATTAAAGATTACTAATTAAATTTTTTATTAAAAACGATATAAATAAATAGAAAACGAATAAGAAAAGAATATCAGAAAAATTTTTTTGTCTCATTTTCTCTTAATTTCTCTAAATTAAAAAAATTCCCTAAAGTAATTCACTTGACTATTATCCATTACCAATAACCCATGTTTTTGTGTTTTAAAAATGTTTATGTTTTGATATCAAAAAATTAAATCTATTTTGCTTTAAAAAAGATACACTTCTCAATTTAATATTTAGTTTGTCTTCACAAAGGTCAAATCAATCACTTAACACTAGTTGCGCTTTTATTTATTATTTTTGAAATCTGGGACGAGCCAAAGCTGTTACAGAACTGCTAAATTTTAAGTTAAATATAGTTTAAAATATAAGTCTTACTTATGTTTTTAATATGTTTTAATTTTCACAAAACATATTATGTTTTGTAAGTTTTAATTTAATAGAACTTCAAATTAATTGACTTTTCAATGCATTCTCATTGTTAGACTATACAGCTCGTCACGGCTGCTTTGTTTCTCACAATAGCGCTAACTAGATAGTTTTTTGAAACTGTATTAAGTCTTCAGTTAGTCTGCTTTAACTCTTTTTATTAGATCTCTTAAATCATAAATCACATATCTGATTTCACTTCACTTTCACTTGGAAACACCAAACACTAAAACAATATAATAGGCGCTATCAATAAAGTTACAATTTTGACTACAGTTATATCTAAAGATTTAAAATTTTTGATTGCCAAAAATCTTTGGTCTGTAGGAAATAATTGACATCTAAACACTTGAAATCATTCAGAAAAAAACATGTCAAAAGTAAAGTAAAGTAAGTGTCTTTGGTAAAGTTGTTTAAACAATCTGTTCAAAACAAACCAAAATATTTTTAACAAAAAAGTCTGTTAAACACAATATTTTCTATTAGAAATAAAAATTTTGTGTTGTCCAAAAAAAATAATCTTGATAAAAATAATATATATTTTTTTTAAGTTTGTTTTTAACTTAAAAAAAATAATAGTGACCATCAAACTCTGTGAGCATCTTTTTCAAAAAGAGAAAAAATCGTAATGTGAAATTTTTGTGTTTTAAAGATTTTGGTTTATAAATAAAAATTGTGTTGAAATTTTTGCATTCGTTTACAAGATATTGTGGTGAAAAACTTTTCGTCGAGTTACAGATATTTGTTTGGGTGACAGATTTTAATCGAAGAAATAATCTATGTAAATTTTTTATACTTAGTTCAATTTTTTCAAAGCTTTTAATTATATTACTCTATTTATTAAAATAATAACAAAAATTTTTAAAATGTTGTAAAAATATTTTTAAAATCAAATCTTATTAAATAAAATGACGGCTATAAATAAATGCTGATTTAAATTATTTACGCATTTGACTCATTAGGATTTTGCAAAGGACTTGAACTATTTTGCGGACTATTTGGAATTCCGGTTGGAGTTTGTTCAATATTTTGAATGCTTGAACTAGATGAAGAATGGGTTAGTGATGGAGCAGATGAAATAGACGTATTTGATGGTGCATTTTTGTTGAGCAAATTTTGAAAAAAATTTTTCAAATTTGTGCTATCCGAACCAGCATTACTTGGTCCTTTTAGCAAAGGTGGTTTTTGAGGTGTTTTGAAAACTTGTGAGTTCGGCAACGATGGTGATATTTCTTCTGACTTGACTGAGGGAGTGGCTGATTTACTAAGAAGTATCTGCAATTTGGCCAAAAATTCTTGGTCTTCGGCTGCAAAAATTGTCTCGATTTCTCTTGGCAATGATTTTCGTATCATTGGTCTTGGTATTATTTCATTGTATTCACTGTCCGATTTTATGGTCGTACTATTTTCCAATAATATATTTATCTTTCCCTCATTATCCCAACCAGAAGGACTTTTTTTTTAAATTTAATTTCAGTTTAATTTTTAAGAAGTACATAAATTACATAAAAATTAGTTCTCTGTCGACTACACTTGAAGGAGAATTGAATGGATAATTGTAAAGCTTGTGAATTATGTATTTGTACAAGCGATCAAAAGTTTTCTTTTCTTTAACTGTTGTGTAAAACAAAGCTGCTCCATCTTAAAATTAAATAAATGATAAATTTTATTATTTTAATTTCAACTAGTAATGAAGATTTTAGTATATTTTTTTTTTCTTTATTTTAAGATTTGAACTAAAGGCTCAGCTAATCTTCATTAAATTTATGAATAAAAAAAAAAATCTCACAGTCCAAACAAAACTTTCTTATGTGATATTGAATGAAATCAAAATGCTCGACTCTGTATTCCATATCTTTATCTAAAACTGACATATAGTCACTTTTGGTGACAATAACAACAACTGGTAAGCCCAAATTATTGTTTAAAATAGATGGATCTAAGGGTAATAGAGAGCTTTCGTCATTATCTATACTCTCATTAGGATCTTTTTTATCTGTTAAAGAAATTGAAGTGTTCAAATTAGGCGTCTTTTTGCCAAGTAGATTAGTATTCTCATCGGGATCTTGATACATTTGAAAAGCTAACCGTTGTTTTTTCAGGAATTCATTTCTCTTTGATTCAGGTATATTCAACTTTTTGACATGATCTGAGAGAATTTTGGACCACTTTTTCAACGATTCCATCATTTCCCATGGAGTGCTCATGCTGACCACAAACGCGACTATGCTATTCTCAAAATTAGATTCATTGAGAGCGTACTTAAGCAAATTGGTTGATGATGCGTCTCCGTCGGGTATCCAGACACCCAATTTTAGTATATCTTAAATAAAAAAAAAACATTTTATTTTTAATATTTTTTTATTTGATTAAAACCGTCTCTGTCTTCATCTTTGATATCAATGTAATGATATTCGAGGCCTAGGCCCTTGCTAATGATGTCAACTCCTTTTAGACGAGCAATTAATGTGCTACGACCGCTTTCGTTATCGCCAAGTATCAGCAAGTTTTTTGGTGGTGGAGTTTTTTTGGTCGAATTTTGAACATCTTGTAATATTTGAGACCTAATTTGACTTGATTTTCAATTTGATTTTAAATGAATAGTTAGAAAGTTACCAAATGTTGGCAAATTGGTTACTATCCTCTGTTACTGTTGAAGTAATAGATATGTTGTCATTTACTGTCATTTTAATTTTAATCAATATGTACTTTAAAATTTAATAAATAGATAATTTTATTTATTCCCGTTAAAATATTTGAGCTTATAGGTAAAAATTTAGCTATAATTTTATTATGTTTTAATATCAAAAGCAAGATTTATTTAGAGAAAATAGAATAAATTAAGAAATTTCAAGAATAATAGTCTCATTTGAAATATCATTATTAAGCTAACAATATTCTGAGATTTGATCATTGTCTTTCTAAGAAATGAGCTTTAGGTTTATTTGACTAAAATGAGTCATATCAAAAATAACGATTTAAAATAGTAACAGAAAATGAATCATACATATATCTTTATAATATAGAAATTCTTGCATATAATTCCAGGTTTCTGAAGAGTTTTTTACTTTTTTTACTGTTCTTTTGTACTAAAATTCACAGAACCTAATTTCAGTTGACTAACAGGATGCTTCAAACTTTGGTATAAATAAATCCTGATTATCTAAAATTCAGTATCTATACGAATCTAAATCAAAATTTTTGTCATTTTATGAAAAAATTAACAGATTTAAAAGACTTTCAATATGATATCTCAATTGATATGTTTAAATTTTTTTTTAAAATTTATTCTAAAAAATTTTGTCAAATGAAAATTTTGAAATTTTGGTACTGTTACGTCATTATTGGAAAAAATGCCTACCAGCAGTAATAGAAGTAACAAGTGAAATTTGTGTAGTGATAGGTGAAACTGTGCTTAAACTAAGAAGGGTTCAAGATTGATTTTAAAAAATTTAATAATGCTGATATGAAACTATAAGAAGAGAGGGCTACTATGTAGACCAGACTTGTGCAAAAGTCAAAAAAAAAAAGTAATTTTAAAGTCTTTTCAAGTCAAGTCAGTGACTTTTTCCAAATAAATATATCTTTTTTGAATTATTAATACTTTACTCAACCTAGGCCTTGATGGCCATTTTCGAAACATTGATTATTTAGATAACTTTCTCTGGACTGAATGAACACATTATATCTATTTTCGAAATTATGATAACAGAAATAAATGTTTGGAATTCATCTCAACCAGCTCAGCCACTTGTGAAAAGAGGGCGCTTTAATAAAATTGTTAAACTTTATTCTAAACAATTAGAAAGAATTAATGCTTCACTTGAAGAAAAATATCCTTCTTTGCTCAACCGAAAGCTAGGTTTATTTCTTCAAGATAGCTCTAAACCTCATACAGCTAGAAGCTGGAAAGAATCGAACATTTTCCCTATCCATAATATCTTTTTCCTTCTGATTATCATTTTTTTTCGCTTAATAGATTATTTTCTTTTCACTAATCAAGACCAAGATGAAGAAGAGTGTCGTTTGTTTTTTGTCTCCAAAAGTCATGGAAGGTAAAAGACTTATCGCTGATAGATGGCTAAAGATTATAGGGCATAATGGTTTATCTTTTGAAGATTAACTAATACTATTGCTTATACTATTGATTAACTAATCCATTATAATAATTTTGGTCATTTTTTTTGCAAAAAGAAGATTTTAATCAAAATTTTGTTACTAATTTTTAACTTATCTATAAATTTTGTCGGATTTAGTAAATTTTAGTTTACTATATTTTATTATTACAATATTTGAAAACTATTTAGTTAATGATTAACTAAATAGTTTTCAAATATTGATAATCAAGATAAAAAAAAGTTCAATTAGACTAAATAAATTGAAATTTTAATTACAAATAATAGTTTTTAAATAGAATAAAACAAAATAATTAAGTTAGTCTGTTGATAGCTAAAATATTTAGTAAAAAAATAATCGGATTATTTTTTCAGCAATTGAAAACATCTTCTTTTGACTATTTTTAACATTTCTGTTAGATTTTTTCGTAAAATTTTGTGTATCATTAGAAGAATAACTGATTGAAATATTTGTTGAAAAATTTCAAGCAGGTTCATTAAATTGTTCAGTAAACTAGAAACTTCAGTTTTGAAAATAATTTGAAAAATTGACAAAATTATTTTAATGATCAATAAAGATGAAAATAGTGAAAATAAAAAGAATTTGATTGTTGTCCTTAGAAATTTTTTCGACTTTTGTCTGAAGACAATCAAATAGATAATTAAGATATAAATAAAGTTAGTTGTAATCGGAACGAATAATTGAGCTATTTGAAAAAGCAAAGTTTTGAATTGACGTTGAATGTCAGTTTTCTTGCAAATTGAATTTTTTTCGTAAAAAATGAATCGACTATTCTGATCGAAATATTGAAGTAACCATAGAATAATATAAATTGTCACAAATGAAAATGCTACATAAATAAATAGAAATTCTCTATTTCGAGTTGAACGGAATATTAATTGAAAATACTTTTTTTGTCTTATCATTGATAGATGAAACAATGAATAGAATAGAAAAATCATGTAATATACAAAATAGAAACTTATAAATGAATATACAGAAATACATGTATAATTTTTTTTCGAAATAAATCCTTTAGTTCCAAACAAAAAAATTACATAATTGAAGATTTTTATTAAAATTAAAAATGTTGTTAAAAAAATTAAAATCCATGCTTCGTTTACAACTAATTTTTTCTTAAAATTGATTATCAACAAGATAATTAATATGTCAACTAGTATGGTCGCAGTAGAAAATGAATATATTGTGATCAACCAGTCTTCTGGTTCTTTTAAATAATCATAGTTAAATTCAAAATTTTTTTCATCACTGTAACTCATATTAGTAACAGACATTTTCATTTGACTGTAAAAAAATTTCAGATAAAAACTAATTCTTGAAAAAAAATATTTAATTATAGATTTAAAATTAGTAAATTTTAAAAACAATTATTTAATTTTTAATTAATGATTAAAGATTTTTTTAATATTTTAAAAAATTTCTTTTTTAAAAAAACGATTGACACGTTTCGAAGATGTAAAAATAGTTGATTTTTTAAAATTATAAATATTTTTAGAAAAAAAGAAAACAAAAATTAGTAT